>JANTPZ010147622.1:0-11869 GCA_025593235.1 Vachellia pachyceras
TAATAAAAATTCAATCCATACCACTTAATTGGAAAAAAAGTCATATAGATATATCAATGCAAAAGGATAAAACTCATATTAGTTGGCAGGTGAAGCAGGGTAGTTATCATACTATCAGACACTTACCAATCCATAAATCCAATCCAGGAATGTAAAAAACTCCAAAATAATAATAATATATATTTTCAATAGTGGCCTATTTTAAAAAATATGGGCTACCCGCCAACCCGTCGGTCTAACCCGTCATGGGTTTGGCCCATATGGGTTGGGCTAAATATACCCGCATCAAAACGGACCTCATTTTTCATAACCCAACCCACCATGGTCATAGGTTGGATGGGTTTAGCCCATGGGTAAAACCCGTATTACCGGCTCTACTCTCACTTATCATTTGAAACCTTTTGATAATTAATTTTTTGGATGGGAGTGATAAAGAATAAGTAGCCAATCAATCCTTAGCCTAAACAATGTGTGTCTATTTCTCTAGATCCAGGTTCTCTCTTCACGTCTCAATCCATCAAGATTTTCCCATAGATATGATTAGATGACAACCATAAAATCCGTATGAAAAACAATAGAAATAGATGTAATAATAAAAATAAAAATATATTGGTGAAAGATTCATGGAAGAGTCAAAACAAAGTAATAGAAATTAGTTCCCAATTGGGGAGTTTAGAAACATGAGAAATACCGTTCTATAAATCACAAAAATGATACCAAGAAATTAAAAAGATTAAGAAATTAAACTCCCTTTCAGAATGGTCCAGATGCCTCTAAGTAGTGATTGTGTGTCTAAATTGACCCATATCACTGCGTTTAAATTAAGATATAGTATTAATAAATTAACATAATATTATTATAATAATACGTCACCGTTACGTCAGTCCCTGTGCTTTTCTATTTCATCTGGGGCGAAACTTGCAACTGAATGCCAAAGTCCTCTCCAGAGAAATTTACGAACAAGACCCCATCTCTAAAACCTAAACCTGATTTAATATTTCTAAAATCTACATATATTTAATTGTAAAATAGTCAGTTATTATGTATTTCTCTCAATTAAAAGGGAGAAGATTTAGATAGTTAATTAAAACCTACATTCTTAATATGCATCTTTCTGGTTTTCTTTTGTTTGATTCCTTCTTTCTTTCTTTCTTTTTCTTTTTCTTTTTCTTTACTTTCATGCCTTTAAAAATACCTATATATTTTTCTCAAATGTGCACCTAAGCATAAAAAACTTTTACATAGGTGTAAAAGTACCTACAAACTTCTAATAGGGTAAAGATCCTACATCCGTCAATTAATATTAACTGCGGTCACTTTTTTTATCCCACATGCTGTTTTAATTATTATTTAAAACAACTCCTCACTATCCATTCCAAACCACCCCCCACAAAAATAAAATTCCTAATACTCTTCTGCTAAAATCTGTAGGACCAGATTTTGAATCAGTCTTTCAACAATAATATCTTTTCAGCAAATTCAAACCTATTATGCTTATATTGTTAAGTGAAAAAGGACTTGTCACAACCTTCCAATATCTTGCCCATTCTAAACTCCTTAGTCCATAGTTGAAGTTATCTTAATGACAAAAGCCCTGCCTTTTATAAAAACATCTTTTTGATAACTTAATTAGAATAGATTTTTTTGAAAAATTTTAAACTTTATAAACTACTTTTACGTAAAGCTATATTTTAAGAATTCAAATGAGACTGGTTTGATTTTGGGACACTTGGGTTAACTTATTTAATTTTTTTTAAACCTAGGTTCAATCTATTATTATAAATATAATATTATAAGCTAGTCACCACTATTGGTCATACTCGTTGATGCTACCATCTGTAGTACTGTGAGGATTCACCTCCCATGCTATGAAGGACTTCTACAGTATCACAATTGCTTTACATACTCAAAGATATATACACATTATAAACCAAAGCATACTTAGCAACACAAGGCTAATCAACACAAATTAATAATAAACTTCTTCAAAATAATAATAATATTTCAGTATTTCCTCCCCAAAATTTTCAACCTTCTATGTTTCCTTAGTAACCACTTCCTTGCCCCTTGAGCTACCACCTTAATTGTATGTGATTGAAAGGAAGGGTGTGATTGAAAATCCCCATAGAAACTACAGTTTATCACATAATCAAATATAATTCACAATTATGCAAAAACAATCACATTATCATACGGTAATAGAATGTATAATGAGGTCCCACCTCAATAGTTTTGCACATATACGACAATAATTCGCATCATAAGGTCACACCTCAATAGCTTTGCACATAACATGGCCATAGATAAATAACAAATTGCATAACACACAATTATGTACTCTTACTTGAGTATTGCTCAACCACTTAGCATCCGAATAACCGTCCTTTCTCAGAATCGGCTATTATGCAAAGCTTACAAAGCCACGAGTACCACTCTGTTAAGAGCACACAATAGTTCTTTTACAGAACCCATTCGTCAGCATAACAAATATGACACAAACAAACATCCAAAATTAAATATATAAGAATAAGATAAAAAAGGTTTCTACTTGTCTTTTTTCTTGTTCAGTTACCTTCCTTTATATTTCCTTATCCAGTCTTCCCTAGGGTGCTCAAGCAGATATCAAATCATAAAAGCTTACACGTATAATATTACATTAATTATACTCTTATCGAGCTTCATTTAGCTTCTCTTTCTCTCCTATTCCCACTTCTACCCCTTTACTTCATTTAATCTTCTTTACTTCTCATTGAAGTGGTGTTTCTTTATTCAATCATAAAAGAAGGAAATCACTACCTTTAATTTTTATTCCTTCTTGTTCATACACTTATCCAAATTGTCCTTTCTTAACTTTTGCATTTCCAACAAATTTACAAAAATCATAACTTACTCCATATAATTCTAAATGCGATGGTTCAAGCTTCTATTTGAAGCTTTCTGTATCCTCTTTCAAGTAAAATTACCATTCAAAATTGATAGTTAACCAATATTCTCAATTCAATGCTCTAAAGTTACTATTCTGTTAGCAATTCTTCTAGCTTTCCAGATTTCAAAGTCAAAATTTGATGGTCTATAGTTTACAAGTTACTAATCCAAATATTGCATTCTAGAACTTATGTTAAAGCTTAGTGTGAGTAATATTTGCTTACCAAATTTCATTGTCAATAAAGACCATTTGGCCAATTTTTAATTTAAGAATCCCAAAATATCCTTTGACCAATAAAAGCTTCCCTTTTGCATTAGTAAGCATTTTTCTTAACTTAAACTAGCTCCTAACCTTAGAAAATGAAACTGAACAGCAGCATATTAAGCATTTGCCAACTTTATGTTGCTATCATGAAATTTCCAGCTTTAAGAACCACGCTTAAACCTTCATTCCTCTAAACATGGTTCAAAAATCAAGAAGAATTATACAGCACTCGAAGACATTAAAATAACAGGTTTAAATCATTTTCCAACTTCCAAAACTTGATTTTTCAATCTCAGCCACTCCATATAATAAATTTTGGAACTCTTAGATTTCCATAACGTCATTCTTCCTAAAAAAATAAATCTCACATGCAAGATCAATCATAGACTCGGTTATCCAGTTTCATTACCCATTATGTAGTATTAGCCTTCATTAGTCCAGCTTTCAAAGAAACCCAAGACACCCGATCAAAACAAAAAAACCCTCTGTTTTGGTTCTTTAAAGAGAGCAAGAATGCAGGTCACCCTAACCAATAATCCACATGCGCAGTTGACAGAATTCCTAGTCTAAAACCGAGATTTAATCTCTCAAACATGTCTCTCTAAAGAAAAAGGAACACCCCCAGTTTTTTGTTCCACACAACAGAGGAAGAAAAGAAAATCACTGATAGATAGGGATAAGATGAGACAGATCACCCTAACAAAAGGCAAGCTACTTCTTGATAGACAGGAAGAAAAGCAAATCCCTAATAGATTGGGATAAGATGGGACATATATCCAAAGGGAAACCATTGTGGGCTCCCTATATTTTTCCACAAGAAAAAAAGAAATTTGTAAAAGCCGGGAATGTAGAGTAAACCTTACTTAAAATGAAAGAGAGAAAATGGGCTAATAGTCCCTTGAATTATTTAGGTATTACAAAAGTAAGAAAGAAGAAAAGAAGTAAAGTGATAAGTTCTCTCTCTACAATATTATAAATATAATGAAAAGTAACAAGGATCGTTGAGTTTTGAAGTAAAGCCAATTGGCATGGCAATGATTGCAAATTAATAAGCTAAGAAAATGAGTCAATGCATAGAAAGGGAAGAGGTGCAGTAAAAGAAATGTGGCCTGAGAAAGCTGAAGGTTAAGAGTAAAGTAATATGAAATGATGATGATTTCAAAAGGTGACAAAATGAATTAACTAAAGCCTAAAAAGAGGTCTAAAGAGACAGCATTAGTATGTATGAATAGTCTTAGAGAATTATCAATCTAGCCATCCACTGGGCATATGTGACTTATTCCTATCTCATATTTAAGGGTCTATAAGTTTCCAAAGGGAAAAAATTACTCCATTATTGAAAGTTTCAAAGAATGAGAAAGAGGTGATAAACCTATAGAAGAGCGATATATCTCTTAAGGTGGTAATAGACGTAATATAAAATAAGGAATGAAGGGAAGGGTGAAAAGGTCCTTTCTACTAAACAAGGCATTTATCCGAACTAACAATTAATAAACAATTAACCATGGTTATAGAAGAATTTGATTATCACTTTCAAAAACTTTATGTCTCATTATTCAGGTTAATACATTTAGATCCAGGGCACAACACTGCCCATGAATCCACGCATTGGGATCTAGGGCACGAAACCGCCCATAAATCCACTATAATAAGTCAACACATAACACCAAGGACACGATCAACATCAAGGTTAAAACCTAGGCATATTTCTATCCTAAAGGCAAATTAGAATAAATTCTAATATCACATTACTTAGTTTAAATGTTCAATTAAGATCCCTCTCCTAAGGTTAATTGATCCGAGTGCAGATGAAGGTATAAAAACTTGTCGTTGTCAAGCCTTGGAAACTGATAAAAACAATTGTGATTTCCTAGGATTGCACTATAGGATGCAACCCTAGGGTCGTTCTTTACGGAGCCTTGTGTTTGCCTCAAGGTGGAAAACCGTTCTTGATTTCAAATTTTTTTTTGAATTGAAATATGAAATAAACTTGCTTTTTGGGTTTTTGGATTTTGGGAATGCAACTAAAACAGACTGGAAAAATGTAGAAGTTGTTTGATGATGAATTCCCCTTAAGAATGGTTCAAGCTATCATGGTTCGCCAAATGTAAGGTAGAGTAGTAGTTTCGCACTAAGTTTCGTAATGAAAACCCCAACAACTCGTTGGGTCAGAAATTCCATGCAATGAACTCCATTCCATGAAACCCTTTAAAAACACTTAGTGTATGTAAAGAAATTGCCAAGTGAAAAATCCAACTCAAAACATTTTCGCCTCAAATATCAAGCACAACTAGGAAGATAAGAGAGAGCATCAAAGATTTTATTGAATAGGTAGTAATGAGACTTCACACTACCAAGTCAAACACAAAGCAACTCAATACACAAATAATCCAAGTTTGGCACAACCGTGACAAAGTATTTAAGTTCAAATCACTGGTCCTAACTCAGAAACTAAGTAATCCAATACAAAAATACAGATTCAACCACTACTCCCCTTTTGGGCCCTTGAACTCAAGCCTTCTCCATCTCCAAGAGGAAGGAAGAGGTCTAGCTGCTCATAGTAACCAGCTCCACACTCATAATGAAAGGATAAGAATGCATGATGGTCTGGAAATGAAGGATGAAGATGGTGGCTAGGGTTGGGCTATGGATGAGAAGAGTGAGAGAGTAGAAAAAAATGTGAAGAGAATGGAAATCTGAAGTGTGGCTACTCCTCCCCATTTTTTGTGCAGAACTTACCCTAAAAGGGGTTTTCAACCGTCTTGGTTCGGGTGGAGGATGTGGGTCGGTTATTCTTTCCATTTGGAGCCTGATCTGGTTACTGATTCGCGATATTCGCTGCGGTGAACCTCTCCCGAGAGTTCTTTTGTTTGCACGCTTGATCATTGGCTGGCGAAGAATGAATTGCACCGCGGCGAAATGTTCCAGAGCTGCCTCCACACATTCTTTGCTAGAGTTCCTGAAATGAAATAGCAAAGATTTGAAGTATCTCTTGCTCATGATTAGAATTAAGCGCAAATATATCGTATTTCATGGCAAGTGCACCCAAAATCAAGCTAATTAAAACAAACAACTCTAGTTTCCAAATTAAGATCAAGAAAGGTCATGATGGGCCAAAATTGCATCTAATACTTTGGAAATTCAGGCAAAAGAAGTGAAGAAATATGGTTCAATCATTAATTTAAATTCCTCACATTCATACTTAATGTTGATCAAGCATTAAACAGAAAATAAGGTTTAAAACTAAATAAATACACTTAAAATTAAATATAAATAAATGCTTTAAACGAGTTCAAATCCTTAAATTAGTTCATAGCTATTCTAGATCTAAAGAAAATAAGCTGCACATGGTTTTAATCAAACCCATAATAATAATATTCAGACCAAGATGAGCATCAAGAAAGGAAGAAAGAAAATAAACAACAGAATGATGCGATGAAATTCCTCCACGATTGGCGTTTTCCACTTTATTTACCGACGATCTCTCTCTCTTATGCATTGCTTCTTGCTCCTGAGTGTCACCTTTTGAATGTGCATATGTGGTTCTCTCCCTCATATGTGTGTTTGTGGATCTCTGTCTTATGCGTCTCACTTCCTTTTCTTAGATAATATATATCCATAAGTGCCAAACCGCCACTGCTCTTCTTTTGGTTATTATTTTTTAATCTTTCTTCATATCTTGATTTGCCAAGATTCTTTCTCTCCATTACTTCCTAAAAAAATAACAAAATAATAAAATAAAAGGAAAAAAATAAAAATAAGTTTTTAAAAACTTTAAATTATTATTATCAGCTATGATTTAACAAATCCCTAAGATAATGCACTATTTGATAGATTTGCTATTTTAAACTCAAAATCTTTTAAAATTATATTGATAACTCTCAAAATATATAAAACATATGTCTCAAATATACTAAAAATTGAAAAGTTATCACACATATATAAGACTAAGGGCACAATTAACATAAGGGTTAGAACCCAGCCCATTAGTCCACTTGTAACTCCAGCATAGGGTTTGGATACAAAAAGTGTCATCTCGAATAAAATAGAATTAGAGTATATCATAATATGATGATCCTATAATGGCAATATATAAACATTACAATTCCCAAAAATTCCATAGGCATATAAGGTTACAAACACTTATGCCTCTTCCTGCTTTCCTGAGCCAATATTCAGATAAGAGGTCTCGCCTAAAAATTGTTAATATCACATGGTGAGACATTAATTCCCTATGACCACAATCAATTTATAAAGCATGCAAGAAACGAATTTAAGTTAGAGAAGTAGGTTTATTAGCAGTCACATTAAAATTTCAATAACAAAATAATATATAATACTTTAAATAGTCGAAACCATTCCCACTCATTCATCCTGCTCCTCTTATATCTTTTTAAACATTGTACAACCTATCAATGCTAGTATATCAGGCTAAAGGTTAGCTAGTCATATCAAGAACACTGCCCCCTTCCATGCACGACCAAATATACCGTAACAGGAAGGTATCCACCCAAAACACTCAACTCAAATCTGGGCCAAGAATGAGAGAGCCACTGGGCACACAATTCAATCACATCTCTTCTACACAACCCAATATATCTCATAAAATAAAACAATATAATCAGTATAACGTATTTTTCTTTTATCAACATCCCACAATAGTAACAATCCACATAATTCACAATCATCTCAAGAGCAATAATCTCAACCATAATACTACCCATACATACATATTGGAAAATACATTGTTTTACTGATATATGAAAATATTCAAACATATACATGCTCTTTCAAAAACACATAAACATTATAAAGAAAGTAAGGTTTTAAAGACACCTTATAGTCCGTAAAGTGTATGTAAGATAAATTAACCCTGCTACCTTAGCTCGGACCTTAACCTTGAAAACTTTAAAAGCCAAGAGTACAATTCAAAATTTTGGATCACACACACCAATCTACACAATAATGTAGATGCAAATTTACATAATTGACCTACTTAACAAACTTAAAAGTTTCTAAATTTAATTACCAAAAATTACAATTTCATATTCATATCTCAATCATTTATTCTCACATAAATTTTGCACATTTCGTAACTAATAATTCATTTAAATCATAATTTAACACAAAATACATATTATTGTACAAAATTCCCAATTTAAAATTTATATTTTCAACAAAAAAATTTATTTAATAAATTTTACATTTTTCCAAAAATCTAAACCGTTGAAAATACTAATACCATTCTCAATAACTCAAATAAATTATTTGCTAAAATTTTAATTAACCCAACAGTTCAAAATAGAAATTGTTAAATCTATTTATATAACAAATTATTATAAAATAATAAAATGGCCTAGTAAAAAATACAATCCATATAAAGTTATCAATTAAAATCCCTCTACATTACTATGTACTTGTATTGTCAAAACTCAACTTTTCAAAATATTGATTTTAAAAGTTTCCTCTAATCAGAATAAAATTAACACCATTAGAAAGATAAAATATATAAAATAATTTTTATAAAGAAAGTTTATTAAAAAAGAAATTTTAGTTACTTAAATTATCCATACAAAATTTAGTGGATGCAACATATTGTTCCCTCCTCTCTTCATTGTGAAATAGAGAGAAGGGTTAGGTAGGGGTAATTATAATCCCCATGTCTGTGCACATTCACCACGCACATTTTTTCCCTTTCCCTTCTCTCTCTCTCTCTCTTCTTCTTTTTCATTTATTTCCGTTCATCCTTTTCTTTCTTTCCTCATTCTCATTTACTCCTCTTCCTCCTTTTTCTCCTTTCTCATTTACTCCTCTTCCTCCTTTTCTCATTTCTCCTTTTTCTTTCCTTCTCTCTCCTTTTTTCTATTTGACTTTTTCTTCTTCTAACGCCATCTTGTCTCCCCTTCTTCCTCTTCCTCTTTTCTTCTTTCATTCTCCTTTTTCTTTCCTCTTCCTTCTTCAAATGCCATATTTATTGCCATTATTATTACCTTATATTATGTTTGTATTTTTATACTTATCATAAATCCTTTTCAAATTCTAGTAATTACCTAAGAAATTCTTTCATAACAAATAGTCATTTCTTAATTATAATTAAGGCATGAAAATGAAATTTATGATATTACAAAGGGAGCCTCTCTGAGAAGCCTCAGAGCCATGCTGTAATATTCAGCATTTTGTGTAAATAGAAATAGAGGACAAACCGATAGATATGAGATAAGACAAGGCCCAGAAATGAAAGTACAGAAAGAGAAGATATCAATGGACCAAAGAGACCCTGGTCAATTTAGTCCTAAGGCTTTGAAATTACTAAGAATGTAAGCCAGGGACATAAATGTCATTAAGTATAAAGACCAAGGGCAATATGATCATTGGATAAAAAGGGCCAAACCAGTAGTCAGAAGTCAAGTTAAAACCCAAAGATAAAAAGAGCGGAAAAAGTTTATGCCGATGGGCTGAATAACCCAAAGTCAGACCTGGCTCAGTGGAAGAAATTTTATGAGAACTTCGCAGTTAAGCGTGCTCGCCCTGGAGCAATCTCAGGATGGGTGTCCTACTAGGAAGTACGTAGAGGTCTTTACACAAAAGATCAAGGGCGACAAAGTCAAGGGCAAAATGGAAATTATGAAAAGTTAGATAGTATAAGGGCATTTTGGTCATTTGACAAAGTCAAAGTCAAAGTCAAAAAGTCAACTGTTGACCAAAATATCAGAAAAATTCACAGAGGCCCAAAAGATAGAGCAGAACTCACTGATTAACAGAGATTCGACCGATTGTTGAAAATCGGCCTAGATTTTTATTTATATTATTTTGAAGATTTAATGGTTGAAAATAATTATTTAAGATATAAAGAGACCTTAATCAGTTGAGTTCCGGGCGTAGAAAAATTCAATGAATTTTATAGTATTTAATAAAATTATTGCCCAGTGTACGATTAAGGCGATTTCCCCGAAAATCCCCGAAATATAATTTATTTCAAAAATTAATTTTAGAAAATCTAGAGGGCATTTTGGGAAAAGAAAAAGGGATAGAGAATCAATGAAAAATGTAGTATTTTTTAAGGCCCTAAAAATATTTTGCCCTCCGATTGCTCGTTTTCAGGGATTTTTGGCAAGATAAAATACCTTGTTACATTTTGATGAGGTCCTGGGGTATTTTTGTGATAATGATTTTGTCATAATTATGAGGAGAATATGGAGATTAAAATAGGATAAAAATATCTCCAGAAAAGTAGAAAAAGATTTACCGAAATAAATTTATGTTTACCGGTAAAAAGTATAATCGGTAAAAGTAACCGAATGGGATCCAGTTTGGTTAAACCAACCAGATTTTTACCCATTTAGTTACAGAAAATATGATCACTTTTGACCACCCAATGAGAGCTTAGCACATGTTGGATGTGTGGCCAAATTATAGCCCTTGGATTATACTTAAATGCTAAGACTTAATCTTAGCCTTCCATTCATTTAAGTGGGAATTATTAAACAACATTTCTCCTTCATTCCCACTCCATCTTGACCGACTTTTCCAGCAGCAAAAAGAGAGGAGAAGAGGCATCCTCCATAGCCAAGAACAAGAAGAAGAATTCATTCAAAATTCAAGGTAAACTTAGGTTTAAGGCTTGAAATCTTCTATATTCTTGATCTCTAGCCTCTCCTCTTCAATCTTAGGGGTTTATTTTCATGATTCTTGGTGGATTTGGCTGCTGTAAAATTCTGATTCTTGAGTAAGAAATTGAGAAAGAGAGAGATTTATGTCAAACAATTGGTACCAAACTACTCTAGGCAAGTTAAGGAGTTGATTGGTATGTGTTTTATGTTGTTTTGAAGTTTGTATGAATTTTGGGATTCAAAACCCTAAGGGGTTATGCTGCCAAAATTTTTATGGAATGAGGAAGAGTTGAATTTAAGTCATATTATCCATGGGAATGAGTTTAGAAACAAGAAAATGATGATAGATACCATGGAAACTTGAAAAAGAATCACTTTCCTTCCACTTGTGAATTTTCGTGCAAATCTAGAAAGTGGACAAAAGAGTGTTGTTTTGATGATTTTAATGTTTCCAATGGATTTAAAATGAAGTTTTGTGTAGGCCATAAGTGAGCTCAAGTTTTGGAAAGCATTGGAAACCAATAAGACAAGTTTAAGTGCTCTAAGGTTTATGTAATTCAAGGGGAAGTTAAGGGAGTTTTACATTGGTTTTTATATTGGTAATGGCATGTGTTTAATGGCCATAATGTTATGAATTGTGTAGGCAAGAGTTTGGTGCAAGGGATTAATTTTTCAAACGGTCAAGAAAGCATTCAAGCTAAAGGAAAATTAAGAGCTAAAGGTAGCAAGACCATCTAACCCTAATCTAAGTTGTTTTGAAAATAATTGATGAAATATGCATGACTTGTTGAAAATTGATGATGATAAAGGTGTGCTTTATATGCTATGGCCATTTGCATTTATATGTTACATGTTGCACTTTTATACATTCACACATATGCTTAAAGTTTTCATGCAATTTGTGAAATGTGTTAGATAGTTTTGCTATTGAGATTTCCAAAAATCTCATTATCCCCCAACCAACCATGTAGGTACAAGCACAAGCAAGGGTAAGAGCAAAGTAAATGGTGATTGAAGATGCCATATGATAATATTGCTTGTGAAATTATGTATAATGTTTGGAATTTAA
>JANTPZ010147623.1:0-18665 GCA_025593235.1 Vachellia pachyceras
ATTATTTCTCTCCAAGCCTTGCTTCACTACAGCAACAATTAGAGGACCTCCGAACATCGATTCACGATCAAAGAGGATATTCACCTAGGTATGAATGTTATAGTCCATTTCCCAACCCACACCATGAACCTTACCACCAACCCTCACCCCAAACCTTCCAACCATCATTTCCACCTCATATGCCATATTGTGAGCATTCTACTCCATCATATAATCCATATTATGAACCATATCAACCACCACCTCCACCATCTTACCTACCTACCCATAATTCTCCATATGAGCTATATGATTATCCCTTCCAACCTACCTTCCACCAACCTCAACCATCGTTTGAACCCTACCCTTCACCAGAACCTATCAACATTCAACCAAGTGAACTTCATAACCATCCTTCTTCCCAAAACTTGGATGATTTGACTAATGCCCTGACCAGAGAATATGACACACTCAAGGAGAAATACTTGGTGTTGCTCATGCAAGGGACAACAGAAAGTTTTGAGGAGATGGAACGGATCGATGAATTCTTCAATGCCTATTACGATTATATGCTGTGGATGAAGACTGGAGGTGAAGAGGGAAACCCTTGGATTGAAGAGCCACAAGAGAATGAGTATGGAACTAGGGATTAATCAAAAATGAATTAGTTCAAGGGATTCCAAAATTAAGCTTCAAAAATGATTTAGTTTGTGATGCATGTCAAATGGGAAAACAAACTAAAACATCTTTCAAATCAAAGAAACAGATTTCAACAAAAAGGCCTCTGAACTACTTCATATGGATTTAATGGGTCCGGCTAGAGTTAAGAGTTTAGGAGGAAATCTTTATACTCTAGTTATTGTTGATGACTTTTCAAGATTTACTTGGACTATATTTCTTGCTTCAAAGAATGAAACATTTGAATTATTCACTATATTTTCCAAAAAGGTCCAAAATGAGAAGGGTATGTCTATTGTCTCTATTAGAACAGATCACGGAGGAGAGTTCGAAAATGGGGACTTTGCAGCATACTGTGAGAATGACGGCATCAACCATAACTTCTCAGCACCAAGGACCCCGCAGCAAAATGGTGTAGTGGAGAGAAAGAACCGAGTACTTGCAGATATGGCACGGGCTATGATGACAGAAAAGAAGGTGTCTCAAGTGTTTTGGGCAGATGCTCTCAGCACAGCATGCTACATATGCAACAGAGCATACATCCGGACATCACTTGGAAAGACTCCATATGAGCTGTTTAAAGGAAGGAAGCCTAACTTGTCACATCTACACGTATTTGGGAGCAAGTGCTTTATTCACAATAATGGCAAGGATAACCTCAGTAAATTCGATCCTAAATATGATGAAGGTTTATTTCTAGGTCATTCTAATAGAAGTAAGGCATTTAGAGTCTTCAACAAGCGTACTTGTGTAGTTGAAGAATCTGTGCATGTGATATTTGTTGAAACTGAACCTCCAACAAAACCTGATTTTGATGAAGAAATTATTTCTAAAGGTTTGAAAATGTAAATAAGAATAGTTCAACTGATGATCAACCAAAGCATGATTTAGAAAAGGATCAATCAGATGAACATCCTCAATCCCCTCAAGCAAAAGCTTGGAGGTACATCAGCAGTTACCCTTTCGATTAAGTGATTGGTGAAGTGAATGAAGGTGTACAGACAAGAAAAATGTTTTTAAATGAGGCTCAATTTTCAGCTTTCATTTCAAAAATAGAGCCTAAAAATATTGAGGAAGCTTTGACTGACAATGATTGGATTATAGCTATGCAAGAAGAATTAAACCAATTTGAAAGAAACCAAGTTTAGGACTTAGTACCTCGACCAGATGATCATCCAGTCATTGGTTCAAAATGGGTATTCAGGAACAAACTTGATGAATCTGGAGTCATTGTCAGGAACAAAGCTAGATTGGTAGCCAAAGGCTACAATCAGGAGGAAGGGATTGATTATGAAGAAACATATGCTCCTGTAACTAGATTAGAAGCAATACATATTTTGCTTGCCTTTGCTTGCTTAATGGATTTTAAACTTTTTCAAATGGATGTCAAAAGTGCTTTTCTAAATGGTTTTATTATGGAGGAAGTTTATGTTGAACAACCTCCCGGTTTTAAAGATGTTTCTAAACCAAATCATGTGTTTAAACTTAAGAAAGTACTTTATGGCCTAAAGCAAGCACTTAGAGCATAGTATGAAAGATTGAGTAGTTTCTTGATTAAAAAGGGTTTTGTTAGAGGCAAAGTAGATACTACATTATTCATTAAGCACTCTGAGTCCGATATATTAGTAGTACAAATTTATATTGATGATATTATTTTTGGTGCCACTAACAATGATCTATGCCAAGAGTTTGCTAAGACCATGCAGGCGGAATTTGAGATGTCTATGATGGGTGAACTCACATTCTTCTTAGGACTTCAAATCAAGCAAAAGAAGAACGGCATCTTGATCAGCCAAACGAAGTATCTAAAGGAGTTATTGAAGAAGTTTGGTATGGACCAGTGCAAGAGTGCAGATACTCCTATGAGCTCTACCGCACTGCTTGATGCTGATATTAATGGCAAGGATTACGACATCAAGAGATATAGAGGGATGATTTGGTCACTACTCTATCTCACAGCTAGTAGGCCAGATATTCAGTTCAGCGTTGGGATATGTGCACGTTATCAAGCAGCACCTAAGGAATCACATGCTAAGAACGTGAAGAGAATCTTCAGATATCTTGCTAGTACTATTGATCTTGGAATATGGTATCCTAAAGGAGCTAATGTGGAGCTGATTGCATATTCAGATTCTGACCATGCATGCTACAAGACAGATAGAAAGAGTACAAGTGGTCAATGTCAGTTCCTTGGAGGTTCACTGGTATCCTGGTTCAGCAAGAAACAATCAACAGTATCTCTATCCTCAACAGAAGCTGAATACATTGCTGCTGCAAGCTGTTGTGCTCAAGTGCTATGGATGAAACAGCAATTACAAGATTTGGGAATGAATTTCACTGAAATTCCCATTTTCTGTGACAACACAAGCACTATCAATCTTGCCAAGAATCTAGTGCATCATTCTCGAACCAAGCATATTGATATACGTCATCACTTCATCCGAGATCATGTTTAATTCAAAGAAAGGATGTCAAAGTTGTGTTTATACCTACTCATCTTCAGATAGCAGACATCTTTACTAAACCATTGGCCAAAGAGCAGTTCATGAATATTACAAGAGAATTGGGAATGGTGAATCCCAATGAACTGTAAGTAATGTTGATTTATTATTGTTTTGATGATTAACCATACTAACTTAAGCATTGGAGTGTCTTTATGAGTTTTTGCAGGTCTCAGGTTCATCCATGATCAATAATAAAAAAGGACTTGACTTAAAAAAAAGGGGTGAAAATTATGTGACAAAACTCGAGTTCTTGAAACAGACAAACTCGAGTTCCATCTCAAGAGAGAAAACTGGATGTCAGAACCTCAAGTTTTGTCAGCAAGTTCAGGTAAAACTCGAGTTCCCAAATCTGAAAACTCGAGTTCAGGTACGCACATTTCTGACTGTTCATCTTCTGTCACAAAACTCGAGTTCTAAGGCATCTAAAACTCGAGTTCTTAAACTGAGAAATGTTTCTATGTGATAAAACTTGAGTTCTTCCAGATAGAAAACTCGAGTTCCAGTTCTGTGAATTTTTTTTAACACTCGAAACTCGAGTTCTGTGATGATCAAAACTCGAGTTCCTCAGGACTCAAATTACTTAACCCCCTTTCTAGCCCTTCTTCTTTCCCTAAAATACCTTCTAGATTGTCCAAAATTAATTTTTGAGATAAATTATATTTCGGGGATTTTCGTGCATTTTTACTCCTTTTCGAGAAAATTGCCATAATCGTACATTGGGCAATAATTTTGTAAAATACTATAAAATTCACTGAATTTTTCTAGACTATGCTTTTTAGTCTTAGGGAACTCTTGATACCTTAAATATATATTTTCAACCTTAAATCTTTAAAATTCCATAATTCCTCATCCAGACCGAATTTCAACAATCGGTTGAATCTCTGGTAACCAGTGAGTTTTGCTATATCTTTTGGGCATCTGTGAATTTTTCTGATTTTTTGGTCAACTGTTTGACTTTGACTTGGTCAAATGACCAAAATGCCCTTACACTTTATCTTAATAACTTTTCATAAATTCCTATTTTGCCTTAACCTTTTGGCCCTTGATCTTTTGGTTTCTGACTCCTAGGCAACTTCCCAGGAGGTCACCCATCCTTGAATTGCTCCTAGGACGAGCACGCTTAACTTTACTATTCCTACCGACTTCCATCCACTGGGCCAATTCTGGTTCTGCGACTTCCGGCCTATAACTTCAGTCCATTTATGAAATATCTATCTGTGGGTTTTAACTTGACTTTTAACTACTGGATTGGCCTCTTTTATCCAATGACCATATTGCCCTTGGTCTTTATATTTAATGACATTTATGTCCCTGGCTTACATCCTTGGTAATCTCAAAGCTTTAGGACTAAATTGACCAAGGTCTTTTTAGTCCTCTGACATTTCTTCTTTTTGTACTTTTATTTCTGGGCCTTGTCTTATCTCCTAACTAACGATTTGGCCTCTATGTTAGTTTACAGAAAAGGGTGGATATTACACCATCACTAATAAAAGACTATGACAAACCCTTCCAAGTACTGCCAGAAAACAATCCATATGTTCACAAAACACATGGCATATTTTAATCCAATTCAAATGGCATTACTAGAAACTGATAATGTTTATCTCTAGTCCACAAGCCATTTTAGCATTATCATTTGCTCGACTACGGAGTTGATGATAGCATGACTCACAATCAGCCTTAGAAAATACCTTGGCTCTACTCAATCGATCTAACAGATCACCAATTCGGGGAAACAATTAATTACATCATCATCCTCCTTCATTCACAGTAGTCCATACATCACTGAAGACTCTCATCTTTCTTTCCACAAAGAGAACTAGGATTCCCAGGATAACACGCTGGGCCAAGTAAATCCCTTCTCGAGCAGCTCCTCAATTTGCTGCTTTAGCTCCGCCATCCCACTAGGAGCCATTCTATACTGAGTCTTCAAAATCCAGTTGGTCCTAATTATTAAATCGATAACAACTCTACTTCTCCCTAGAGGCAATCCATCGATTTCCTCAGACAACACATTCGGGGACTCCCTGACTACCAGAATATCTTAAAGGGATCCTTTCATTTCAGTATCCACTGAAAAGAAAAATTATGTAGCACTAACATTCCTTCCAGAGGCATTTCTCTACTTCAGCCTCAGAATAAAATCTAATTTGACCTCAGTGCTTGGGACCATTTTCTTAGAGGGTAACATCACAGTTTGACTTTCACAATCCCATAACATTTCATTGGCCGTTACCAATTTAACCCAACTATCATGTTAATATCAAGATATGTCATGTAAATTAAATAAAAAATGGTGTAGCAATAATCATACCGAATTATATCACTCAAGCAGACACAGTGGGTAACAACTCAAATGCTAATGGGGTAAACATAAACATATTAGGTGGCAAAGTGTATATAGTATAGTCCAGGCATTTAGTCCAACCATATGCAATCAAATACTAACATGTGCCCTTATCATACATTGCATAAACAAAGTACTTATTTATCTCAGTCGTACCTGGGGTCATGTCGGGCATCTTATCTACTTCTTGCGTAACATCAAAGACTTTGCCAACACTTTGCAACTTTGGCCCCTCCATTATCTGGGTGCATTTGCGGAAGAAATGACTAGGTTTCGCGCATTTAAAGTAAACTTTTTGGCTAATTCCCTTGTTGCCATGTTTCTTAAAGCGCCTCTTAAACATCGGCTTACTCCCTTTCTTTACCCCTGATGTACTTGCTGGTCCCACAGCTTTAGTCAAATCACAATGATTTTGGCTACTCTCAGTTACTCTACAAACTTCAACAGCAGTATTAAAGGTTGTAATCCTCATCGGTGCCACTCTTTCCCTTAGAGCTGGTTTCAAACCCCGTAGCATCCTTTCTGTATTCCATTCCTCATCATGAGTACGCTGAAGGTACGTTGAGTATCTAGACAGCTACAAGTATCTAGCCAAGTACTCATCAAATGATTCCTTATCACCTTGTCTTAACACAAGGAACGCATCTTCCTTCTCGTCTTGTATAGACTTAGGAATGTACTTCTGATTGAACTGATCCAGGAAAACTTCCCAAGTAACAGGGGTATCCCTTGCCTGCAGGATTAGCTTAGTATTGCTCCACCACCGATCTGCCTCTTGTTCCAGCTTGTAAATGGCCAGCTGTGCCTTTACTTCTGAGGGACAATTCATGACTTTGAAAATCTTTTCAAGCTGAGTGATCCATTTCTCAGCGACTTAAACATTTAAGGATCCCTCAAATATGGGCGGTTTGTACTTG
Source organism: Vachellia pachyceras (assembly GCA_025593235.1). Classification (NCBI taxonomy): domain Eukaryota; kingdom Viridiplantae; phylum Streptophyta; class Magnoliopsida; order Fabales; family Fabaceae; genus Vachellia; species Vachellia pachyceras. Next base: position 6,426 of record JANTPZ010147623.1, read on the forward strand.
CAAAACTTACTAACCCACTGCTGAACCTCATCCCTATCCTCCGGCCTGACAACTTGAATTGGTGGGGATAAGGAATTTGCTCAGGCTCTGGCAGAGGAGGTTGTTGAGGCACATTCTGATTCTGGTGCTTTAATAGTAGCTTCCCTTTCTGCCACTCTTTCTTGTTCCTGGCGAGCTTGATCTGCTCTTAGTTGCTCCATAAAGTTCTGTTGTTCATTTAATCTCCTCAAGATTTATTGCATGGGATCATCTGGTCTAGGACGACCTCATTGTCCTTGTCTATTCTGATTCTTAAGGGTTTACACCATCGTGATCCTTTAGAAATAAACAGCTGTATTAAAATCGTAACTTAAATCCATGCTTGCTATGCTCTACTCAAAATAGCATTTCATATATATATATATATATTCATATAGCATTTCTTACACCTTGCAGCAGTTATCATACTTTCTCATCCTAGCATCTTTTTACAAAAAGTTTCACTTTACAAAAAGTTTCTCTTTACTTCTAGAAAGTCTAACTTTTCCCAGACATCCTCAAAATATCTACGACATCTAGTCGTCTGGAAACATTCCCAGGATAAGGTCTTCAAGCCTGTTAAGGAAAACAGCGAAGCTAGGAATAGAAAGGAACGGTATACAATGCTCCGCGGTTCGCTGAAGTCCAGGGTCCGAGATGGTTGCCATTACTACGTTTATCCACTCGTCATCTGTTGTTGCAAATGGGAACATCTACTCAACTTCGTAGGCTTCTCTAGCCCTATCAATCCATGCCAGGTAGTAACTACATCCTGTCGGGGACATGTAATCCCGTAGCTCTCTAGCATGTACGTGTAGGATACTGCGCAGATATATCTCCCTAGCTAAATCGTACTCATCATCAACATCAAGTACTATCACAGCCTCACTTACTGTGGTTGAGTCCTGTACCGACTCAATGTTAGATCCCATCTCTGAGAGCATCTCCTCCGAGAGACCTTCCTTAACTGGGCTGGTTACGCTTATCGGTACAGCTACGATTGGCTCCGACGACCAATCCTCTTCCATCACATCGGATGAGTAGTCTTCCTCTTTCCAAGGGAACTCCATTTCGGGATCGGATTCTTCCTCTATCCAGGATGGATCTATCCCTAGATCCAAATCATCCTCTTCAATGAAGTCATCTAAATTATCCTCAGAGATCGCACCTTGGTTATCGGACGGTTATGAATCCATGCTTACTTCGGGTGTATGAGTGTTGAAATACTTATTCTCGGAGTCTGAGAATAAAGGTTGCATAACTTTGAAACTTCTACTATTCATGCTTATCTAGTCACATACATCCATTCAAAGCATAAATAGATAAAAAATTCATTCAACTCAAGGCATAATGCAAGCAATGCACTCATCAATCAATTCACATAATAATGCAATCACAATGCATAACTTGTATTACTATGGGCCCACAACGAACATAAGTTACCCAAAACCTTGGGCTCTGATACCACTAAGTGTAACACCTCCTATTTTCCCCCTATATGCTTGTATGAGATCACTTTTGAACCACTCTTGGGCCTTAGATATCAAAAATTGTCCAAAAACGTAGAAACATGTTGTTACTATTCATCAGGTATTTTTCCAGATTTCTAGCCTAACATTGAAAAATCATAATTAATTCTAGAAAAATCGAAATGGAGTGGTTCCAATTTCTAAATTTTATCTTATTAAGTGATCTATAGGGGAAAAATACTTATTGTCCCAAAATATTGCCCATTTGAATCAGTTTATTCAAAAATCATTTGCTGCCTGAATGGTCAGATTCCAGTTTTCCAGTTTTTACCTTAAACTTTGGAAAATCATAACTCTTAATATACACATCCACATTTCGCAAACTTTATATCATTTTAAAGCTCAGGATGTGTAGTTTCTGACTAGAAAGTTTCAGCTCATTTTCTATTTTTACTTCTCACGTTAAATAGATTCATTTTTCATGGCCTTTGGAACCCTTTAACTTTGAAAATCAAATTTTCTTAAAATTCATGAAAATCTCTTTTTGCTCCATTAACTCACCTCTAACATGCATGATGACTTCTTTACCAATCCTTGTTAGTTTTAGCCCATTTTCATTCATGCATCATCACACATTCACATGACACTTCTTGTAGAGGTTTAGGGTTACAACCACAACAACAACTTCAAGAGAGTTAGCAACTCAAATATTTACACAAAACACAAGCAAGAGCAACTTCTTCATGCATCAATAATATTTTCCTTACCCTTGCTTGAGATTGCACCTACATGGTTAGTTGGTGGGGAATGAGATTTGGGAATCCCAATAGCAAAACTACATAATCAAAATATTGTGAATGTGCATACATAACTTTAGAGCATGTGTATGATCATATAAATATGAGACACATCAAACTACACTTTATCATGCATATGACCATAGCTTAAAACTCACATTTCATACACAAATCATGCACTTTAATCATCATAGAAGTTCATGTCACATTCACAACTCATTTTCATAAACATAAGAGGAGATTAGTAGTCTTGCTACCTTTACTTTGCTTTTCTTTACTCAACCTTCAAAATGCTCTTGGATCTCTTCCAAGTATAGTCTTGGAGATCTTAAAACCCTAAAAATCATGGCATAACATCCATATAAACATGTCATCATCAAGATGCAACAAAACTTGCAAAAACGCACAAAACCCCCTTTAGGTTTTCCAAGAGTCCTACAAGTTCAAGACTTGGTTTTTATGGCCCTTAAGGCTTCTAAATTCCATCTCTTAGCTTTACCCTACACAAAACATCATTTTAAAGCCATTGGAACCATCAAAACACCAAAAAACACACCCCTTATATTTTTTTTTCTTAGCTTGATCGAAAACAGTAAAAATGGGGAATGAAAAGGGTTTTCAACTTTGTTTATGTAACCATGTGTTTTCTTGCTTCCAAAACCCCTTTTTCTAACATTGCTCAACTCAAATACATCTCCCCTTAAGCCAAACGAAATTTAGGCAGCACCTCCCCATAATATTGAGCTTCCCATAATTTTTACAACCAAAATAACCATCAACAACCAACAAGCCACCATCTACTACTCAAGAAAGAACTTGCAACCATTTACCACCTTTAAAACCTTCTCTTTCCCATTTTTAGCTCTTGAAATCCTAGCCACCATGATTCAAAAGAGAGGCTCATTCAAGAAAACAAACCAAGAGAAAGGTAGTAAAGGGTTGCAAAGCTTGAAAAAGATGAAGATTGGTTGCTAGAACACATTACCTTGTGTTATGGAAGCTTGGTTCTCTTCTTTCTTGCTTGAGAATGGAGTTTTTGGCTAGAGAGAAGGGAGAGAAAAATCAGCCCAAGGAGAGAGAGAGGGAGGTTGGGTTTGTGAGGGAGAAGAGAGAGGGTTTCCTAATTAAATTTGCTTCTTGAAATATTGTGTGGAGGAGATTAAGTCTTGATTTTAATTCCCTCGATAATCCATAAATATTATGCTGAAAATTTTTATGGCAAAAATTTTCTCTCTCTCAATTAGATAGGGAAAAACATATCGTAGCTAATTTTTTCTCTAAAATAGTAGCGATGGAATTAATCACGTAATTTTTATGCTGCTAATTTTTGTGGTCATTTCCATCATTAATTTTATTTGAATTATTTTTAGTGACGAAATTAGCCACAAACTTGTTTCTGTTGGTAATTTCTGTTGCTAATTTTTATATATATTATCTTTAGGAATGAAATTAACCATGGGATTTTATTGTAGCTAATTCCGTTGTTAAAATTTAATATTTATTTTATTTCTAATAAATTTTATATTAAAAATAAAAATTAAAAAATTAAAAATCATATACATATATAAAAAATTATTGTGGAATCAATAATATATTATATATAAAATAGGGTTAAAGGGTAAAAATAACCATCATTTTCTGTAAGAGGCACGGGTATTCAAAAGTTTTTAAGGGATAATGTGTAACTCATTCCTTAGATTGCTTTACTGTATGTTAGAGACCTATTATGAACCACTTTATGGCCATTTAAAACTTCAAATTAGCTAGCCAAGTGAAATTTAAAACTTTACAAAGGTACTATTCACTTGGCAATTCCAGATTTTTGGCCATCTTTGAAAATTCATAACTAATTCTATAAAAATCGAAACTAAGTGGTTTAAGTCTCTAAGTAAAGCTTATGAAGTCCTCTAAAGGGGAAAAATAATCCTTGCCCAATTTCTTGTTAGAATAGGATTTGACCAAGAGGGGGGTGAATTGGTCTAATAAAAATTTTAGCACTATAAAACACAAAGGCAGAAACAAAGTCACCGAGAAAGGAGAAAGATGATGAACACAGAGATTTATCCTGGTTCGGTCTTCTTGACCTACGTCCAGTCCTCAGAGCACCTCCGAGATTTCCAAATTCACTATCAACACCAGAAAGAGGCTTCACAAGCCTTTACACGTTGGGAATCCACTCCCCCTTTTTCTTCTCACTAAAACAGAGTCAATCACTCTCTGTTTCTATCTCACTTTCAGCCCAGATTACTCAAGGTCCCGACCTTGAGTTTCTCACAAGTTTACAAAGTATTTTTACCTCAGATATCTCTCTTAAAAGAGTGGATGGCTAATAATGAAGCTCATAAAGAATTAATGAAAGAATACAGAGAATGTAGTAAATGTAGCTCTTAATGCTCAGTATGTTCGTTGTTGTCTTCTCTATAATGAATGCTGGTCCTTTTATAGCTGAGAATTGATGAAGTGTCTGTTAGACTGCATTCAATAGCCGTTACTCTCATCAACGACCAATGGTAATGTCTTTCCGAGTCAGACGACGGTGAATGTTGCAGAAGAACGTTAATGTCTCCGAGCCTCGGACCATGCTTTGCTTCTTTCCTCATTGATTGTTTTGAGCTTCTGCATTTATGAGGGTAGTTAGCGTTCAAAATGTTGTTACACAAATAAGGAAAGTAGGTGAGCAGCGTATGTTGAGTGTGTCAGACAAAAAGCTGTTAGAGAGAGAGATAGTGCTCGAGCATAAGAAACTAATGATCGAGTGTTGCTCAAAATATTTCAAAGAAAAGTTCAATGCTTTGATGTAATGCTCGAGTATTAAATGAAAGTATTCTGAAAAGATTCAAGTACTCGAGTAATAAATCTCAGTGCTTGAGTACTGATAATGCTTCTTAGGAATGCTCGAGTAATCTGTGCAAGTGTTGAAACTATAATTTTGACAAATCATAATACTCAAGTGCTCAAATCATGATGCTCGAGTGATGCTAATGCTGGAAGTATTGAGATAGAGTATTGATGAACAGTGAAAATTTTCAGCCCGATACTCGAGTGATAAAAAGCTAGTACTCGAGTATTGACAGTGCTTGCAGTCAATACTTGCAGTGTTGGCTTCCAGTGTTGTGTGAAAAACTTCAACACTCGAGTGCTGGAAATTGTGCTCGAGTGTTGGCTCTTGCTGGAAGCTTTCACTTAAAGTACTACTTGACAGCACTGGTAAAAGGCTCAACACTCGAGTGATATATTTGCAGTGATCGAGTATTGGCTATGATGTCACCCAATGCTGGAAGTGTTGTCTGATAGTGTTGAGAGAAACAGTCAACACTCGAGTGCTGAAATTCAGTGCTCGAGTATTGGCAATACTTTCAGCCAATACTTGAAGTGTTGACTTGAAGTGTTTTCAAAAACTTCAATGCTCGAGTGCTGAAAACTTGGTGCTCGAGCATTAGCTCTACTGTCAGCCAATACTTGCAGTGTTTACTCAGAGTAGTTTAAAAACTTATTTTGAAAACACAGTGCTCGAGTACCACATTCCAATACTCGAGTATTGACAATACTTTATGTCAATACTTGGAGTATTAGCTGGGAGCACTAAATTTTCTTAAGATCAAAACTTGCAGTGCTCGAGCATTGAATTCCACTGCTCGAGTACTGTCAATACTTTGACAAAAACACTCGAGTATTTTCATAAAGCACTTAATCAATACTTTAAAACTTGAGATTTAAGAATCATTTTGCAATCTCTTAGCATAATTTTGTTATCATCAAAACAAGGTATCAACATTTCTTGATCAATTAATATAGTTTATTGCGTGAATAAATTTATTTGGTCATATTCCCTTTTCCAGCTTTTCCCCTCAACTTTAGAAAATCACAACAGTTTATCTACACATCTAAATTTAATAAACTTTAGCTTATTTTAAAGCTTGGAATGTGTATTATTTAAATGGAAAACTTCATATCAATCGGACTTCATTTACTATTTTTCACTGTCATCTCAACTTTGCTCTTTAATAAGGGCTTTGGACCCTTTTCACTAAATATTCTTTTTTCAAAACCTTTCCAAAGCCTTTAGAACGTATTCCCTTCCTCTCACATAAATTACTTAATGTAGAGTTTAATTACATACATCCAAAACCTCATAGATGCACACACATACCTTTACTAGGACACAAAATAAACAATATGTGCATCCTTTCGCATTGGAAGACTACCTACCTTTCCTTCTTGTTCCAAGATCCCCTTGCCTTTGCTCCTTGAACTTGTGCCTATGGTTTGTTATTGGAAAGGGGTGAGATTTCTAAGAAATCTTAGTAGTTAACAACTCTAACAATACATCTACATGCATGCTTATGTAAATAGAATCAAATATGCCATGTGATATAAATAACAAACCTTACTTTAGTCAAATTTGCACAAGGCCAAGGCATTCATTACATAGCTAACACCATGCATGTTGACAACCAAGTTTTCTATTAACCACATATCAAACATGGCAATCAACAAATATATATATATATATATATAATCAATCCAAAGTAGATGTCAAAGATAGGAGTGTTGCTACCTTGAAGCTTTAGCTCTCCAATTGCACTTGAAGTGGCTTCTACTTATACATGTCAATTTGAACTCTTCTTAGCAATTTAGAACTCCTTGAGATTTGGCTTGAATCTTGTGATTTATCTTGCTTCCTCTTCTCCACCGCCTCTTTTCTCTTCTTAGCTAACTTGAGCATGGAAAATGGACATAAATGGGAGTGAAGAGACTAAAAATCTATCCCCAAAATACATTTTCCAAAAATGCCCTTCAACCTTGTCATATTTACAACATGTGTTGGTTAAATCTTGGCCCTTGATTTTAATGGATTGATCCAATGGCTAAAATTAAATCAACACATTTAACACCTTGTTGGCTCTCATTGGCTGCCATTTATTGCTAACTTAAAGGTTAAGGAAAGTGGAAAAAATTTGATTCCATGTAAAAAGAATGGATGGTTGTGATTTAACCCAATTGGCACCCTCTCTCAGGGGCGTGTATGTGATGGGAGTAGAAAGTTAGGGCCTACGACGCCCTATATCATAAAAGGCACCGTAGGTATAGCCTACGGAGCCCTACATAGGTATAGCCTACAGCGACCATTTTATGTGATGTGGAGGAGGAGCAGGGGCCTGAATGACAATAGTGGGATCTGAGGTGGATGCCTCCTGCAATCTTTGTTGCTCCTCCGCCATCATCTTTTCTTGAAGCTTTATGTATCCGCCACGAGACAATTAATACAGATAGATATTTGCAGCGCCCTTTTATTTGTTGGCTTCACTTAATTCCTATTAAGGCATAAGAGGGAAATCTGAGTCAGTGATAGCAACAAAATGAAGACGATAATTTGTATGCGATAACTGAAGGATGTTACCTGAAATTGTGGGTCTTACCTTGACGCCACAAACAATCTCCAGTCTTCAAGGGATAGAAACGGATATTTCTGACATGGATCTTTATCTTTCTTTGACCCCCGAAGATAATATCGTGTCAGCTTGTTCTTGAAGTCTTTCCACCGTATGCAAACAAAGCCCTATCCAGTGCTTCTTCATTTCCTTCGTGTCTCGAACATCATAGGTTTGCTGGAAAGTACAACATTGTATAATGAAATTTGAACCAATCAAAATAAAGACATAAATGAAGTGGTGTTGTAAGTTACATACCACAATTTCTTGCCATATCATATCCCATGTTTCTTGTGGAACAGAATGCTATCCAGGGTACAGTATGCTAACTCTGCTCTGTGCCAAATACCTTAAATAGATAATAAATCGATCTTCCTCATCACCGATAGGATTCATATCAGCATCGAATTCTACATGCACCTTCTCCCATCGTTGGCGATGATGTGTAGTCAAGGAGGCCATAGTTGTGCATCCCCTAACCTTTTTCACAGTAGGCTTTGGTACCACCATTGGGTTGTCATCTATGTTTCCATCACTATGTGACTCATCAAAATTCACCATATTTCTGTTAAGAATTCAATGTCATATAAATAAATTGCAATCAGCATGGAGAAAGTAAACTATGGTAAAAACATATAACACACAATACTATAACTTATATCATAATTAACTCCTTACTTTATGTATTTTCCCATATTCCTTCACAATGATCTTGTCTAACAGCATAATGATCATCATCTACCAATTCCGCTTCACGTGGTCTAGGCAGATTTATAGTAAAAGGGGGTGTATCATCCAAGTTAAAGGTTGGATCACCATCCTTTTGTTTTTTACTTTGAAGTACAATCGACATTTTTTTATTTGGTGGGTCTGTGACATAAAACACTTGTCTGGCCTGACTTGCTAGAATGAATGACTCATCTCTATAACCAACTCTTTCAAGATCAACTAATGTAAATCCAAACTGTTGGTAGACTACAATGACATTATTGTTAACCCACATACATTTGAATAAAGGAAATTTGAACTTGTTGTATGTCATCTCCCAAATTTCTTCAATAACTCCACAGTAAGCCATAGATGCCAATATAGTGTTCTTGTGAAAAATACATGGATTTAGCTACAACCATCACACCACTATTTTGCACTGTACTTTTCTCGTCTTGAACCTTTGTGTAGAATGAATACCCATTTAGGTCATAACTGCTCCAAGTGACCACCTCAAATGCAAGCCCCCATGCTAACCATTTGGTCATCTCAGAAGCATCGATGTCACGAGAAACCCTTTCCTTCAACCATCCTATGAATGTCTTATTCTTTTCATTCGCTATCTTCATGTCATTCTTTCTAGGATACATCTTCTTTAACACATATTTATGTTCACCGAAATAAGGTTGAATTTCTTCCATATTATTCAAGATATATATGTGTGCTTGTAACACTTCTTCACGAGGCATACTCTTCACTTTTAAACCTTGTGTTCCCTCCTTACGCCTTCTTCATGGCGTGATTGTGCATTCACCCCAGATAGATAACATTGCAAAAGTTCATAGCCTCTTCCACTACATATCTTTCCACAATGGATGCTTCAGGTCGATAAGAATTTTTTGAATAACCTTTTAAAACCTTCATGATACGCTCAAAAGGGTACATCCATCTTAGGTAAACTGGACTGCACAGTCTTATTTCTCTTACTAAATGAGCAAATAGATGGACCATTATATCAAAAAATCAGAGGCAAAATGCATCTCTAGTTGGGAGAGAATAATGTAAACTTCATTTTCCAATTCATTCAACTTTCAACTTCTATCTCTTTGCTACATATAGCATTAAATAACACAAAGCCTAGTTATGGTGGCTCAGACATCATTCTTCATAATTCCTCTAATAGCCACTGGTAATAATTGCTGCATCAATACATGAGAATCATGGGACTTCAATCCCACGAGCTTCAAATCGTCTAATGAAATAAGCCTTTTCACATTCGAATAATATCCTTATGGCACCTTAATTGTATGCAAACACTTACAAAAACTTTTTTGTGCAACAACGTCCGGACAAGGCTATCACAAACGTTCTTCTCCACATGCATTACATCGATACTGTGCCTCATATCAAAAGTACGCCAATATGGAAGATTAAAAAATATTGACCGCTTCTTCCATATGCTCTTCTCACTGTAAATAACATTCAAATTTAAAAAGACAAATCATAAAAGTGGGTTTATGGATGAATAATTGGATATTATCGAAACTCATCTAATTTTGAAATGTAAAAAATAACCTCTCTTTCTTGTAAGAGCATTGGCTACATGATGGGTACTGTAACACACCTTATTAACCTTCTCAACTTCCTTTTATATTGATTTGGAACCAAAGTGAATCCTCAAATAGCTTACAAAGTCCAAAAGAATCAAAATGAAAACTTTTAAGTTTTCAAAAGTTACTATTCACAGCTTTTTTGACCAATTTGAAAATTCATAACTAATTCTAAAAAAATCGAAATTGAGTGGTTCCAATTTCTATTTGAAACTTATAAGTTCCTCTATAAGGGAAAAATACTCATTGGATGATTAACTTTCCCAATTGATACAGTTTAATGCATAAAGATGTATTGTTCAATTGGTAATTTTTCAATTTTCCCAGGTTTTTTTTTATTTTCTTCAAAATTTGGAATGCTATAACTTTCTGTACAAAACTCCAAATCTAGTGTTCTTTGGCTTCTTTTAAATCTTGTAATATGAAATATTGTTTTGGAAAATTTCAGTTCATTTGGAGTCCATTTTATCTATTTCACGACAGGTTAAAGTAGGGGGTTTGACCAAAATTTATCAATTAGTCAAACTTACTACTTTCTAAATTCATAATTTGACATGTTAACTTTTAGGCCTCTTTTGTTAATGATCCACCATGCAATTGGGGATTCTTAAAGCATACATTAGGTACTTCATAGCAACCATACATGCATGAGTTTAGGTTACATATTACATCACAATCCTTAACCAAAATAACATTAAATTTACAACCTCAAACCATAATCATAAACATATACAAATCTTGATTCAAGCATCATGCACTTTCTAAATAAACTTCCCTCATTTTGATCTCTAGCTTTCCTCAGGCCACGTGGAACATGAAAGAGTTGTTTGCTGTGAATTGATTGTCTGAACTTTGTTCGATGATCTCCTTCTAAATCCCCAAACGACTTGGTGGGTCTGAAATAACATGAAATGAACTCCATCCCATGAGATCCCTTAAGACCACTTAGTGTGTGTACGGAAATCGCAAAGTGACAAAATCAACTCCATACATTGCTGACTCTAAAACCAAGCACAACTAGGATGATAGAAGAGACCAACAAGATTTCATTGAATAAGTAAAATGAACTCCATTCTACTTTATCAATTACAAAACAACTCAATACACAATAATCCAAGTTTGGCTCGACCCAGACCAAGCATTTACACACAAATTACACAGTCCAACTAGGAATCCAAGTAATCCATAATGCAAATACAGATTAAAAGCAAATACTCCCCTTTCGACACTTCGAACTCTGGCTCACTTCATCTTCAAGAGGGTGGAGATGTTCAGCTCCTCATGGGTGGTGGAAATGAACTTCGAATGGATGATGGATGCATGATAGATGGATAAATGATGGAGATGAGGTGAAATGGTGTTGGTGTGTGAATGGAATAGATGGAGAATGAGATTGCTCTCCCCTCTTGCTCTCTTCAACCTCTGCAACCTCCTCTCCTTGCTCCTTTCAAAAATACCTTAAAATAGCATTAGAAACCGTTCTGGGTCGGATCCATCAAGCTGGGTCGGGTTATTTTCCTTCTGGACTAAAAATCAGGTATTGCGCGATATTCACCGCGGCGAACTTGATGTTTCACCGCGGTGAACCTCACCCGAGAGTTCTTTGCATGCTACTTGAACTTTGGCCACGACGAAATTCTCCAGAGCTGCTTCTCTTGCCCTTTTGTACGGAGTTCCTGAAATGAAATAGCAAATATGGGCAGTATCATTGGCTCATGATGCAATTTAGGCACAATAAATCATTATTCATAGCATATGTACCCAAAATCACACTAATCCAAATCAACAACTCCTAATCTCAACTTAAGCACAAAAATGTCATGTATGGGCTAAAATTGTGACACTCCTTAACTTAACCTTTATCTTCACTAAAAAGTGATTTGGAATCAAAAGGAAGCCTCATTATGATCAAAAGGTCCAAAAGTTTCAATTTAAAAACTTCTAAGCTTTTGAAAGTTACTATTCACTGGTTTTAGGACCAACTTTGAAAATTCATAACTAATTCTAGAAAAATCAAAATTGAGTGCTTCCAATTTATATTTGAAGCTTGTAAGTTCCTTTATAAGGGAAAAATACTCACTGAGTCATTTACTTGCCCAAATGATACAGTTTAATTCGTGAAAATGTACTGTTCATTTGGTCATTTTTCTATTTTCCCAGGTTTTTCAGTGATTTTCTTCAAACTTTGGAACTTAATAACTTTCTG
>JANTPZ010147624.1:0-27206 GCA_025593235.1 Vachellia pachyceras
ATATGCATTTAATTGTTACATGTTGCACTTTTATGAATTCACACTTATATTGAAAGTTGTCATGCAATTTTATAAATTGTGTTGGAAAGTTTTGCTATTGGGATTTCCAAAAATCTCATTATCCCCCCAACCAACCATGTAGGTGGAAGTTCAAGCAAGGGTAAGAGCAAAATGAATGATGATTCAAGAAGGCATAATGTTGTGCTTTTATGTATTAAAGTTATGTGTGATGTTAAAAACTTATGTTTAAGTTTGTATGTGGTTTGCAAATTAAACCCCTACATATAGGTAGGTATGAAGTAGTGAATGTATACTTTAGATATTTACAAATGCATGGTTAATCATGATTAAAAGAGGTTTAGAAGTTAATAGGTCAAATTATGAAGTTAAGTTAACAAGTTTGACTACTTGGCAAATATAAAGTTGGTCAAACCCCATACTTTGACCTATCGGGAAACAGAGCAAATCGACTCCAAATGAGATGAATTTTTACATAAAAATATTTCATAATGCAAGCTTTAAAACAAGCTAAGTAACACTGGATTTGGAGTTTTTTACGAAAAGTTATGATGTTCCAAAGTTGAAAGAAAATCACAGAAAAACCTGGGAAAAATGAAAAATTACCAAATAAACAGTACATCTTTGCGTAATAAACTGTTTCAATTGGACAAGTTATTGACCCAATGAGTATTTTTACCATGTAGAGGAACTTATAAGCTTCAAATATAAATTGGAAGCACTCAATTTCGATTTTTCTAGAATTAGTTATGAATTTTCAAATTTGGCCTAAAAAGTTGTGAATAGTGACATGAATAGTAACCCTAAACTTGAAAATTTTATTTTTCACTCCTTGGTTACTCTAAGTCACTAAAGGCCTAAAGGTGCTTCCAAATGGATATGAAATGAAGCTAAAGGCAAGGTTAAGGTATGTTACACTGAGCATCTCCCATCCTCTTGAAGATGAAGATAGTCTGAGTTCGAAGTTCTGAAAGGGGAGTATTAGTTTTCAATATGTATTTATGTTATGGATTACTTGGTTTCTGAGTTATAACTTGTAATTTGTACGTAGATACTTGGTCTCAGTCGAGCCAAACTTAGATTATTTGTGTATTGAACTTGTTCTCTATTTGATGTGGTAGGATGAAGTCTCATCCCTGCCTATTCAATGAATCTTTGTTGTTCTCTTCTATCTTCCTAGTTGTGCTTGATTTTAGAGGCAATGTTATGTTGAGTTGAATTTTGCACTTTACGATTTCCATACACACACTAAGTGTTTTTAAAGGGTTTCATGGAATGGACATTGCATGGAATTTCTAACCCAGCGAGTTGTTGGGGTTTTCATTATGAAACTTGGTACGAAAACTAATACTTTCCCTAATCTTTTGCGAACTATGAAGACCTAATTCATTTTGGAGAGGAAATCCATCATCAAAAACTTTTACGTCTCAATCATGTTTTGTTGCTTCCAAACCATAGAAAATACCAACAACAAGTTTTACTTTGTATTTAGCCTTAAGGTACATAACAATTTTGAATCAAAAATGGTTTTCATTTCCATCGCGAACATAATCTCAAGCTAGTAACTATTGGTACACAACGACCTTAGGGTTGCACCCTATAGTACAATCCTTAGAAATCACAAATATTTTGATCCATTTCCATTGCATTACGACGATCAAAAGTTTAATCACGTGTACCAACCGAGTAGGATCATCGGGTCTTTTTCCCTCCAATCTGGTAATTCGCCTTTATTGAATACTGGGTAATAATTTTATAAAATATTATAAAATTCACTGTATTTTTCTATGTTCTGAACTCAACTGATTGAGGTCTCCTGATACCTCAAATAATTATTTTTCTGCTTTCTGCCCTTCAAAATTTTATTAACAAAAATCTAAGTTGAAACTCAAATATTCAGAACCCACAGTATTGTTCAGTTAGTTATGTTCTATCAATTAAGCTTCTTTGAATTTTTCTGATATTTTGGTCAACCTTTGACTTTTTGACTTTGACTTTGTCAAATGACCAAATACCCTTACTTTTTCTCTTAATTACCAAAATACCCTTACTTTTACTAATCTTTCGAAATGCCAAGATTGCCCTCAACTTTTATGCCCTTAGTCTTTTTGTTTCACGACATTTATGTCCTTCCCAGGGGTCACCCATCCTTCCATTACTCCAGGGCAAGCACGCTTAACTGCGGAGGTATTAAATAAAATCAAACCATTAGGATTGGGTTAACTTTAATCTTTTCAGTCCATTGTCATCCTCTTTTTCTGTACTTTTTATCTCTGTGCTTTAATTCATATCAATTTACAGAAAAAGGATGGAAATTACAAAACACATCAGCATTGTCTTGGCAAAGACAAGATTTTCAAAGGCTCGAGACACACATACTCTTAAGACCTCAGGTTTGGTGTGACACCTCTTTATTTTCTCCCTATGCCATCATGTTAGATCACTATTGAACCACTCTAGGGCTTAGGATCACTCAAATTGACCAAAAAGTGAACTTGAAAATTAAAAAAAAAACAGAGTTACTGTTCACGGATCCATATTCAAGATTTCTGGCCCAAATTTGAAAATCCATAACTTATTCCAGAAAAATAGAAATGGAGTGGTTCTAATTTCTAAATTAAGCTTATTAAGTGATCTATAGGGAAAAAATACTCGTTGGCCTAAATCCTTGCCCATTTGAATCAGTTTATTCCGTGAACAAAGCACAGTTCACTGTTTTTCCAGTTTTTCCCCTAACTTTGGAAAATCATATCTCTTAAATTACGCATCAAAATTTTGAAAAATTTACGTCATTTTAAAGTTTGGGATGTGTAGTATTTAACTGGAAAGTTTCAACTCAATCGAAGATTTTTGCCATTTTTCCTCACCTTTGAAAACAGATTAGTTTTCAGGGCCTTTGGAACCCATTTGCTTTGAAATCTAACTTTTCTCAAAAATTACCAAAGCATTTAAATCTTGGTTCATAAATCAACCACTTACCATACATTGTTACTTCTTATCATTCCATAGCATTTCTAATCCCATACCCATGTATGCATAATCACATATCCACTTACTTCTTCATGTAAAGGTTTATAGATTACAACAACAATCTTGTACGTCAAGCTTAACAAATCATAACATTTACACATAATTCACTATGGCAAGAACATCATCTTCATTCATCACTAACCATTTCCTTACCCTTGCTTGAGCTTCCACCTACATGGTGAGTTGGTGGGTAATGAGATTTGGGAATCCCAATAGCAAAACTAACTAATCAATAAACATTGTGAATGTGCATAAGATAACTTTAAAACAAGTGTATGATCATACAATATGTCTGATTGAGCTGTATTAGTATTAGTTTTCTACTTGAATTTTCAGAGTCTTAGAGTCAATATTAGCCCATACATGTCTCTTTTGTGCTTAATTTGAGATTAGGAGTTGTTGATTTGGATTAGTATGATTTTGGGTATATATGCCATGAATAATTATGTTATTATGCTTAAATTCCATCATGAGCAAATGATACTGCCAATATTTGCTATTTCATTTCAGGAACTCTGTACAAAAGGCAAGAGGAAGCAGCTCTGGAGAATTTCGCAGCGGCGCAATTCAAGGTTCGCCGTGGCCAAAGTTCTATCATCATGCATGAACTCTTAAGAGAGGTTCACCGCGGCGAAACCTCAAGTTCTCCGTGGTGAATATCGTAAATCAGCACCAGATTTTTAATCCAGATGGAAAATAACCCGACCCAACCTCAGAGACCCAATCCAGAATGGTTTAACTTGCCAAATTAGGTCATTTTTGAAGAGGTTGGGGAAGAGAGGGCAGAGAGGAGAGACATAGAGGTAGACACACACATTTCACTTCCACACACATAAACCCTAACTTCTTCTATTTCTTCACTATCCATCAATTCATCATGCCTTAATCATCATTGCTGAGCTTCTTTCCATCATCCATGAGTAGCTAGCACTCTTCATCCTCTTGAAGATGAAGTGAGCCGGAGTTCAAAGTGCTGAAAGGGGAGTATTTACTTTCAATCTGTATTTACATTATAGATTACTTGGATTCCGAGTTGGACTTTGTAATTTGTGTGTAAATGCTTGGTCTCGGTCGAGCCAAACTTGGATTAATATGTATTGAGTTGTTTTTTGATTGACAAAGTAGAATGGAGTTCATGTTGCTTATTCAATGAATTCTTGTTTTTCTCTTCTATCATCCTAGTTGTGCTTGGTTTTAGAGTCAACAATGTGTGGAGTTGATTTTGTCACTTTGTGATTTCCGTACACACACTAAGTGTTCTTAAAGGATTTCATGGATTGGAGTTCAATTCATGATATTTCTGATCCAGCGAGTTATTGGGGTTTTTAATTATGAAACTTAGTGAGAAATTCGATGCTTTCCCTAATCCTTTGCGAATTATGACGGCACATTTCGTTTTCAAGAGGAAACCATAATCACATACACTGTTCATACTCCAATCTGTTCTTTACTTTCCTTCTCACAATAAATACCAAAAACAAGTTTTATTTTGTAATTAGTTTAGGTACATAGCATAATTTGATTTCAAAACTGATTACATTTGCATCACAAGCATAATCACAAGCTAAGGATTTTTGGTGCGCAAGTCGCTTCCGGAGAGAATGACCCTGGGGTTGTCACTGTACAATCCTTGGAAATCGAAATTAATATTCTTGATCCATTTTCAAGGCTAACCAGTGACCTAAGTTTACAATTTGTGGCTTAGTGCGATCAAAGAATTTGGCGCCGTTGTCGGGGAAGCGAAGTGCCATTAATTGTTAGATCGTGTTTTTGTTTGTTAGTTTTGCATCTTTGTTCATAGCATAGGATTAGTTTGTGTATATCTTAGCATTACATATAGGATACACTTGTTTCTGCTGCATTCTGCATATTATTCACATTTTCACCGCAGCCAATTGTTGGAATTAGAATATACACGCAACCGAATTTAAAATTTTACTAATCCCAAATACGGATCTGTCAAAGGCGTTTAGATCGAGGAGATGGAGGCATACCTTTTGCGTTTCGAAATTGTCCCTTCCTTTGCATCTGGATCTCTTTAGATTCCACAACCTTTCGCACTCTTGCTTCTGATCATGAGGAGCCGACGTTCTTTCAATCGCCTCCCTCTACCGGTATCCACGCAAACAGTCTCCAACAATAGCAGCGTGCTAGCGCCTCTTCGTTTCTCTCTCTCTAGGGTTTCGTGGCTCAAAAGCGAATTCAAATTCAGAATGGATGCATATTCTGTTCACGAGCACTCATATTTATAAAGCTCATGGAGTGGATCATAATTTAAGATTAATCTTTTATTAATCTTTAAAAATTTGAATTTGAATTTCAAGATCTAATCTTGCAATTCGAAATTTCAGAGGATATTTATGATCTAATCCTGCAATCCGAAATTTCAAAAGGATATTCAAGATCCAATCTTACAATTTGAAATTTCAGAGGATATTTAGGATCTAATCCTGCAATCCGAAATTTCAAAAGGATATTTAAGATCTAATCTTGAAATTCGAATTTCAAAAGGATATTCAAGATCTAATCTTGCAATCCCAATATTCAAGATCTAATCTTGAAATTCGAAATTTGAAATTCAATATGTGAAATTTGAATTTTACAATCTTAATTTGGATTAAATTGATTTGATCAAATCATATCCATTTAATTAATCCAAATAATGAGCCAACAGATTTGATTTATCTTTATAAATTAAATTAATGTTAGTTATTTAATTTATCAAATAAATTAATATTAAAATAACACACAAATATTATTTACATAATATTGTGCAATTTCGAATTTCAACATAAATATACATATATTTAAAATTCGAATAAATCCTAGAAATAAAGCTTATGTTGGGTTATTCTTGCATGTGACCCTGTAGGCCCATATAAAGTTGGCAGTGGGCTAATCTCACCATAAGCCCACAAGTCATAAGCGATCTCTAGCAAGACATTACAACTACCCAAATCATACAGGGATCGTTAACACGATGTAACCTTTTATGCAACCACATCACGTCCCTTTTGTCACGCGATATCTCGGTCAAGGATGAGGCATGGATGATGTCATCCTCCTATTCCCGACCATTACTTTCTCGATCCCTGAGTAGTCTGATCAAAGAAAATGTAAACTCCTTTTTGTTGTAGTATGTCCATACATTTCTTAGACTCACTCATCGAGGGGCCCAGTAATATCTCTCGACTAATGTGAGGGACAAATCCCATCTTGATCACTCATATTCCTCCACATGAAAACCCTTAAGCCCAATTGTAGCCTTTATCATCACCCGGTTAAAGGTGACTTTTAACTAGGTCAAGCGATGTCACTTTCTAAACCATACATATGAAAAACGGTTTGGAAATGCATGTTCGATTGAGGTGAACAACTCATTCAATTGAGTCTCTCTAACTTCAATTCGTCGAATGGGTTCTGTCACGCATTCAAATGAGGAATAGTTCTCATCGGAAAGAGATCAGTGTCGTCACTTTCTAAACCGTAACTGAAAAAATGGTTTGGAAACATCAATTCTGAACCGCGTTCTGTGTTCAGTTTTAAAAGGTTTGGGTTTGGAATCCGAATGATACAGTCCTCTCATTCGAATGAAAATCCTGCTTGGCAAACTAACATGTAAAGTAGCTACAGAGGCTTAGGGAGTTAAATCCCGTGGAGGATGACGTGGCAGTGTATCCTAGTTGGTGAATCTTGACCAGTGAAAACTTCCAGATACACATTGCTCCAACGCGTGTATTTCTGTGGAAAAAATGCTATTTTACCCAAAAAACAAAGAAAAGGTTCATTCATCTGCACTTATTGCGCTTCATCTTCATCTCGCCATTTCTTTTATAAAACTCCTCTGGTCGAAAATGGCAGAACGATCTTCCACCCCAAAACAAATAAGCTTGAATACCAGATCGTCGAGTACACCACCCCAACAGAAGCCGGTGACAGTACCTGAGCGACCACCACCACTTAATAAGGAAAAGAAGGCACAACGTAAAGGCTATGATAAGAAGGTTGTACATGCTTCTCAGAGCACTCTGGCCATGTTGGTGCACAAGAAGAGAGCGCATCAGAGAAGCTTCTTCGTGAAACTCTGGACAGTACTGGAGGGAAGGCAGCAAATATAATGCCTCAAATGAGTTATATTGCCATGAAACTTCCCACAAAACGCATAACATGATCAGCTGGAGCGATGAAGGTGTTAGATATGATTAGTTTTGATGATGTCAAATAGGAGCAAAATGTTTTACAATGCAAAAAGTTTTCACAATACATGTTTTCCATGCATAATGATTTTATAATGCATATTGGTTAATCAATATTTATGCATCCTGTTAATTGGAGGATGATTTAGTTAAATAATTCTTTTTGAATGTTAAAATGTTTTAAATAGATGTTTTATCATTATCTCAGATTTATTCGGATGTTCAAAACTGATTCTGGAAGTTAACACTTGAGCACAAAGTCAAACACTCGAGTATGATGAGTTTTCGGGGCTTCCTGTTGAGTTTTTGGGCTCAACACTCGAGTATTGGGCCATAATACTCGAGTATTGACATCTGGGGAGTTAACACTCGAGCACTGGATCACAACACTCGAGTATTGACCTCTGGGACTCAATACTCGAGCATTGGATCTCTAGTACTCGAGCATTGGGGTCCTCTGTTTTCTGACAGCTTGATATATGTCTGGTATTTTGACCATATCTCCTAAAATACAACTCCGATTGATGTGAAACCAAATTTCATATGAAACTAGACTCAAAATTAGTTTCATATACACCAAGAACAGCATCAAATGATTTCAAATGAAAGAGATATGAATTTCTAAACTTGGTAGTCAAAACTAAACGCATCATATCTGACCTATGCTTATTAAATCTATCATAACTTTCTTTATATACATTATTTGAGACTGATTATTGTTTCATATGAAAGTAGACTTGCAGGGCTTTCCATTGTTATATTATATTCAAGGTTTGGAGTTGAATTGAGAGAGTTATGGTCATTGTAAGTTGAGCTACAAGCTACACTCGAGCGCCAGATTTCAAGCACTCGAGTATTTAGGTTTTTGAAAACACTTTAAGACAACACTTCAAGTATTGGCTGACAGTGTTGCCAACACTCGAGCACTAAGTTTCAGCACTCGAGTGTTGACCATTCTTCTCAACACTTTCAGACAACACTTCCAGCATTTGCTGACAGCAGAGCCAACACTCGAGCACTGCATTTTCAACACTCGAGTGTTGAGACTTTCATCAGTGCTGTCAAGTAACACTTCAAGTGAAAGCTTCCAGCAGAGACAACACTCGAGCACAGATTTCCAGCACTCGAGTGTTGTGACTTAACACACAACACTTGAAGCCAACACTGCAAGTATTGACTGCCAGCATTGCTAACACTCGAGTGCCAGCTTTCCATCACTCTAGTATCGGGCTAAAATATTTTACTGTTCATCAATACTTTCTAAAAACACTCAAGCATTCACTTCAAGCATTGGCAACACTCGAGTATCATGATTTCAGCACTCGAGTATTATCATCTGTCAAAATTATTTTTCATCACTTGCACAAAACACTCGAGTATTTCCAGAAAGTATTGTTAACACTCAAGCACTGAGATTTACCACTCGAGTATTTGACTCTTTTCATAACACTCTCACTTAACACTCGAGTATTACATCAAAGCATTGAACTTTACTTTGAAATTTTCTGAGCAACACTCGAGTACTAAAATCTTTCACTCGAGTACCAGCTCTCTCTCTCCCTGACAGCTTTATGTCTGACACACTCAATCTACCCTACTCACCTACTTTCCTTATTAGTGTAACGACATTTTGAATTGTGGCTGCTCTCATAAATGCTTTATGCTTAGACTTATTAACAGGGGAATAGGCATCTCCGAACATGTATTCGGCATGGGCTCTCAACGGACAAAACACAGACAATGTCACTCTTAGTGTCAGAGCCATTTAACGCAGAACTTTATACAACCTCGTCCAATGAAGCAGAAGTATAACAGAAGCAAATCACTCTCTAACGGATTAATCTTCTTCAACAAACACTTGCTTCTTGTCAGGACTCCAACGGCTATTCCTTCTCTTTCAACAAACAAATCTGTCAGAGCAGACCAAGTTTGGAAAACAGAGCACAAGAGCCAAAGCTGAACAGAAAATACAACGCTCCTCTCCAACGGACATATTTTGCCAACATCTATAAATATGAGGAAGCAACGAACAGAAAATTATGAGACGAAGTATATGGAGTCACCGAACACAAAACAGAGAGTGTGGATTCGAGGAAATCCCACAACTTTAGGACTCTGATATTATACTTCTCCGAGAGCTTCAACGTTTATCTATCCACTCTTTGAGAGAGTATATCAGTTCATCCAAACTTATTGTATTTCCGTGAGAAACTCAAGATTGGGATCTTGAGATTGTTGGGCTAAGTTTGAGTTGAGAAAGCAGAGCTTGTTGGTCTCTGTTATAGTGCAAATCGTGAGGGGGAGTGTGATTCCCTTTGTAAAGGCTTGAGAAGCCTGAAGTTATTGTTGTTAGTGGATTGGAAAATCTCAGATGAGCTCTGAGGACTGGATGTAGGTCGGAAGGACTGAACCAGGATAAATCACCGTGTTTATCTTTTATGCTCTACTCTGCTCTTTCTTTCAATGACTTTATTTCATTTACTCTTTGATTAACTTATGATTTGGATTTTTGATCAACTAAGTTTTAATCTGAAATATTTTTATAAACACCCAATTCACCCCCCCTCTTGGGTGCAGCCATACTAACAGGAATGTGGTTAGGAAGCAAGATTATGCAAGTGTATGGAAAGAAATATTGAAAAATCCATTTTCCACAACAATTATGCATTTTCATACAGGGCTGTTTCCAAGTGAAGGAAGATGATTTTGATGCTTCCAATGAGTTTAAAATGAAAAATTGTGTAGGGTACAAGTGAGAAACAAAGTTTGGAAGCATTCGAAACATATTGGAATTTTTTCCAATATGCTCCCTTAAGTTGTTGTTTTGAGTAATTGAAAAGGAGGGATGTTTCTTTTGAGCTATTTGAGCTTTAAAATGAAATCTACATGCAAATTTATATGGGAGAAGCATGTTAGATAAATTTCTAAACCTAAGGATGTAAAGATGCAAAGTTAAGGTTAAAGAGAGCAAGTAGAAGTAGTTAGGAAGAAGTAATGTGATCAATGGCCTTAATGAGTTATTAATGTTTATTTGATGCTATCTAGGACCATTAGGCTTTAGAAAGAAAGGACTTGATACCCAAGAGACCAAGAAAAGCAAGAAGAAGAGGTAGCTTAGCAATTATTATTTTAATTGCATTTCATAGTATTTGTTGCATAATTACTTGCTTTGTTATGATTTGGTTAATATGTCATTGTGTGAATGATAAGGTTGTGACATGATGAAGATTTGTTTTTATGCTATGTTGTATAACATATGAGGTATGCTTAGCATTTTATTTGCAAGCTTAAGTAAGTTGAGCATGTATTATATTTTAAATGCATGATATGTGATGATACAATAGTTGTTATGCTATTAAAATTCCCAAGAATCTTACCCTACCAATGTAACCAAACTCTAGGTCTAGCTTTATCAAAGAAGAGAAGAAAAAAGAAGGAGAATGCTTGGAGGTTTGGTAAGTTCTTGATGAGCATTTTGTTAAAGGTTGTAAATACCCATAAGGGTTTTATGTGTTGCCTATGGATGATAACATGTGTAGTAGAACATTTTGTTGATACCTAGTTTTGATGATAACAAAATGATTTGTGTTTTTTAATCTTAAAGCTCAAAAGTTTTGATTCAGAATACTCGAATGTTTTTGTTAAAGTATCAACAACACTCGAGCATTAGAATTCAATGCTCCAGCACTGTGTTTTTAAAACATAAGAAAAATCAGTGCTTTCAGTGAATACTTCAAGTATTGACATAAAGTATTGTCAATACTCGAGCATTGGAAGTCAATACTCGAGCATTAGGCTAAAACAGGGCTTACAAATAATGCTGCAAGTATTGGCTGACAGCAGAGCCAATGCTCGAGCACTAGGTTTACAATGCTCGAGCATTGAGGTTTTTTAAAACACTTCCAGTCAACACTCCAAGCATTGGCTGAAAGCACAGCCAATACTCAAGCACTGGAAAGGCAGTACACGAGTATTAAGCCTTTTCCTTCAGTGCTGTCAAGCAATACTAAAGTAAAAGCTTCCAGCAGAGCCAATGCTCGAGCACAGTTTCTCAGTGCTCGAGTATTGAAGTCTTTCAAAGTGTGCTGGAAGAGAATACTGCAAGCATTGAGTGAAAGCGTTGGTAGTGCTCAAGCACTAGCTTCTAATGCTCGAGCATCGGGCAAAATGTTTCACTGTTCACTAATACTCTTTGAAAATGCTCGAGCATTCACTCCAAGCACTTCAAGCACTCGAGTACTTCCAATTTTCCACTCGAGCATTAAGTTCCTTTTTCAACTTCTCAACTCAATACTCTCACAGAATACTTAAGTAAACTTACAAAGCATTGACAATACTCGAGCATCCTGATTTAACACTCGAGTACTGAGATTATTTTCAAACACTTTCAAACAATACTCGAGCATTGAGAAAGCTATGCTCGAGCATTGCTGTTCTAACAGCTTTATGTCTGACACACTCAACCTATGTTACACACCTACTTTCCTTATTTGTGTAACGACATTTTGAATACTAACTGCTCTCATAAATGCAGAAGCTTAAGTCATTAAATGAAGAAAGAAGCTCAGGCATGGTCCGAGGCTCGGAGACTTCAACGTTCTTCTGCAACATTCACTATTGTCAGACTCAACAGCATTAAATGCCATTAATGAAGAAACCAAATGGTCGATGATGAGAGTAACGGCTATTCAATGGAGTCTAACGGACATTCAAGAACTTCTCAACTATAAAAGAAGAAGCATCCAATACAGAGAACAACGACAACGAATACTCTGAGCATTCAACGCTGTTTATTTCATTCTCTGTATTTCTTCAATATTCCATTATGTGCTTCATTATTAGCCACCTACTCTTTTGAGAGAGATTCCTTTGGCAAAAACACTTTGTAAATCTGTGAGAAACTCTAGGTCAGGACCTTGAGTCTACTGGCC
The DNA here is from genome assembly GCA_025593235.1 of Vachellia pachyceras. Taxonomy (NCBI): domain Eukaryota; kingdom Viridiplantae; phylum Streptophyta; class Magnoliopsida; order Fabales; family Fabaceae; genus Vachellia; species Vachellia pachyceras. The sequence continues at coordinate 12,176 of JANTPZ010147624.1, forward strand.
TAAAAGTGAGATAACAACAGAGAGTGTGTCACTCTGTTTTAGTGAAAAGAGAAAGGGGGAGTGGATTCCCAAATTGTACAGGCTTGTGAAGCCTTAATTCATTGTTGATAGTGGATTTGGAAATCTCATGGGAGCTCTGAGGACTGGACGTAGGTCAAGAAGACCGAACCAGGATAAATCACTGTGTTCATCCTTCTCCTTTACTCTCGGTGACATTAGTTTATCTTTGTGTTTTTTTTAAAGTGCTAATTTTTTATCTGACCAATTCACCCCCTTGGTCAAATCCTCTCTAACATTGCGGGTCAGACCGCATTCCCACCCCTACTCTTGGGATTGATCTTAAGGATTACTTGGGTCATTATGAGAACTTAATTAAGATCAACACTACTTACTTCCCTAATATGGTTAGGATTTTCTATAACAACATGAAGTTTGACTCTCTAACATATGGCTTGGGGAACATAATCCTATATTTTCTGATTACTATTATGAAAGGAGATAAAATTAATATTACTACTTTGAATAAACTGAGACTGAAGAATGAATAATTTCTCTTATTTCTAAGCATATTCACTGCGGTACATATAGGAGTGAATTAGGGTTTTGATTGGATACCCTATCACCCATTATTTGAGGAATCAAATCCCTAAGATATAAAATCTCTAAGATATGATTTTATATCCCTAAAAATCAGGAGAAAATAACTAACATTAATTAAAAAATCATAACAGTAATTAAAATAAATCCTAAGGCTTAAGCTAAGTCTTCCAACACTCCCCCTCAAAATGGAGAGTAGGTATCTAGCATTCCCACTTGCTTGTTAAGACTTCAAACTTTGGCCTAGCAATGGACTTGGTGAGGATGTCTACCACTTGATGCTTTGTGGGTACATAGATTACCTCCACATGTTGCTCTTTAATCTTCTCATTTATGAAGTGGCGGTTAATTTCCACATGCTTTGTTTCATCATGATGAATTGGGTTTTTCACAATCTTGATTGTAGCCATGTTATCACATAGTACCTTCATTGAACCTTCATAGCTTAACTTCAGTTCCTTGAATAGCCTTTTAAGCCTAAGACCTTCGCACAGACCTAGGGCCATAGCCCTCAACTAGGCTTCTGCACTACTTTGAGAAACTACAACTTGCTTTTTGCTTCTCCATATTACAAGATTTCCCCATACATAGGTGCAATAGCCTGTAGTAGATCTCCTATCTACGATTGAACCTACCCAATCAGCATCTGTGTATACTTCAATTCCTTTATGAGCTCCCCATTTAAAGTAGAGACCTTTACCCGGTGAAGACTTTAGATATCTGAGAATCCTAAAGACTGTCATCATGTGTTCCTGATTAGGTTAGCTAGAAAATTGGCTTACCACTCTTACTGTATGGGCAATATCCAGCCTAGTATGTGAAAGGTAAATTAGTCTGCCAACTAATCGCTGATATCCCTCCTTGTTAACCATTGGACTCTTTTCATTTAGTCCCAGTTTACAATTTAGTTCCATAGGAGTAGAGCATGGTCTACAACCTAGCATCCATGTCTCATGTAGTAGATCTAAAGCATACTTTCTTTGAGATACAATAATCCCTATTTTAGATCTTGCCACCTCCATTCCAAGAAAGTATCTTAGGTGCCCTAGATCCTTCACTTCAATTTTGTTGACAGGAGTCCTTTTAGCTTATCTATTTCAACTGCAACATTACCAGTTAGTATGATATCGTCAACATAAACAATCAAATAGACATCTTTTCATCTTTATGTTTGACAAAGAGTGTATGATCTGCTTGGCATTGAGTATACCCATTCTTCTTAATTGCTTGAGTGAACCGTTCAAACCATGCTCTTGGTGACTGCTTCAATCCATATAAGGATTTCTTAAGCTTACACACTTTACCTTTATTATGTTCACACCTGAAACCAGGAGGAATCTTCATGTACACTTCCTCATCAAGGTTTCCATTTAAGAAGGCATTTTTATATCTAACTAATGTAATGGCCAATCAAGATTTGCAGCCAGTGAGAGGAGTACCTTAATGGTATTGAATTTTGCAACAGGAGCAAATGTCTCTTGATAATCTATCCCATGTTTTTGGGTGTATCTCCTTGCCACCAAACATGCTTTATGCTTATTAAGGCTACCATCTAGATTGTATTTATTTGTTAGCACCCACTTGCATCCAACTGTATGTTTGCCTTTCGGTAACTTGGTTAGCACCCAAGTTCTATTCTTCTTTAAGGCTTCCATTTCTTCATAGACTGCCTCCTTCCAAGCAGGGATTTTAAGTGCTACATGAACATCCTTTGGGATTCTTTCAGTTGACATGTTAGCTTTAAAAGCTTTCATACTAGGAGACAACCGTTCACATGAGACAAATTAGTAATAGGGTGCTTGGTGCAAGATCTTACCCCTTTTCGTAGTGCAATTGGCCACCAATGAACATTCTCTTATGGATTTGAGGCTGGGATAGATGATTGGTGTGATGTGAATTATCTGGCTTCCCTAGTTGACAACTAATCTAGCTGTTTTGATTTTGGTTGTGCAGATTCATCTTCATGGACAGATTCAGATTGCTCTTCATTCATCCTCAATCCTTCCTCAGGTGGCTCAAAAGGGTCAGTAATGGTTGCAGGTTTGATTAGGGATTGTGGAGGCTAATTTGAGTCTGTCTCTAGGTCGGCTAAGGGCTGGAAAAAAGAAAGGTAGATATATGAGGGTGTATCTTTTGTATATGTGGTAGTAGAAGGCAAGGAGTCTTCAAAAGGCCATTCATAACTCTCCCTCTCCCCCTGAATGGGCATTTTAGAGTAGTAAGATTGGTGTTCGATAAATGATACATCATAGGAAATGAAGTATTTCCTAGTAGGAGGGTGATAACACCAATATCCCTTTTGTGAGGGAGAGTACCCAACAAACATACACTTGGTGGCTCTAGCATCGAGTTTCGATCCTTGGTTATTATGAATAAAGGCTGTGTAACCAAAGACTTTGAGAGGCAGAGAGTGAGATATATGGTTGAAAGGGTAAGTGACAAGGAAAACTTGATGAGGTGTTTGGTATTTAAGTGTTTTGGAGGGTGAATGATTGATGAGATAAATTGAGGTTAATACTGCATCCCCCCAAAATTGGTTTGGTGCATTTGAAGCTAGCAAGAGTGATCGTGTCATGTTCAAGATTTATCTATTTTTTCTCTCAGATACCCCATTTTGTTGAGGTGTGTAGGGATAAGAGCTTTGATAGTGGATGCCTCGAGAGGTCATAAATTCATTTAGAGTAGAGTTGAAGTATTCTCGGCAATTGTCACTTCTAGGTGCTTTGATTTTTGCTTAAAATTGAGTTTCAATGAGAGTGTAGAAATTCTGAAAAATAATGGGAACTTCAGATTTCTCTTTAAGTAGGTATACCCACGTTAATCGTGTGTGATCATCGATAAAGGTGATAAACCAACATGCCCTATTGGTACTAGGAATTTTGGATGGTCCCCAAACACACTATGGATAAGATGAAAGGGTTGTGATGGTTTATAAGGATGTGATACATATGAATTTCTAATATGTTTGGCCAATGAACATGTTTCACAAGTAAAGTGAGATAAATCTTTATTCGAAAACTAAGGATACAACTTTTTGAAATACTTAATACTTAGATGTCCGGAATGAAAATGCAACAGGTTTATTTCATTCAAAGTAGAATCAGAATTTAAAGAACTAGTTAGAGCACTAGCAGCAGATGCCTTTCCCTTTATTTCAACTTCCCTTGTGGAGTAGTATAAATCACCATCCTTTTCACACAAACCAATCATCTCTCCTGACCTCGCATCCTGAAAAACACAATCAGATGATCTGAAATTAGCATGAAATTCACTTTGCTCAGTAAGTTTACCAACTGAAATTAAATTGCATGCGAGCTTGGGAACATATAGCACATTCCATAGGGTAACTATATCAGATAGAATAACTGTTCCAATCTTTGTGACTTCCACATAAGAGGAGTCATCAATTTTAACAACCCACTTTTCAGAACAGGGTTGAATAGTATGGAATAAGGAAATATCTCCCGTTATGTGGTCAGTGGCTCCTAAATCCACTATCCATGCTTTTGAATCTGTTCGAATTGAAGGGAATGCCCTAGAAATCATACCTGTTTTGGTTGCTATTAAACCAGTGGTTGAGCTTACTTTAGGAGACTTTTCAAAATTGTTGAAAAGCTTTTTAATCTGATCCTTCATCTTATCAATTTCAGATTTTTGCTCCCCCTCAACTACATAACCATGGCTTTCTTTCTTTTCCTTCTGCTTGTTTGTAGGACGGACATAAATGTTCCAATAATTCTCACGAGTATGCCCTTTTTTATTGCAGTGATCACAAAAAAATTTCCCTTTTCCATCAATTTTAGCAGCCAAAGCAGCAGATTCAGCAGCACTCTGATTTGGAGGGTTGATTGACACCTTCTTTCTGCTTTCTTCTCTCTTTACCATCGAGAAAACCTCTCTAATGGATGGCAAAAGTGTTATGCTCAGAATTCAGCTTCGAACTTTCTCAAACTCAGAATTCAAACCAAGGAGAAAGTGATAAATTCTATCTATTTCAATCCACTTTTGGAAAATACGCACATCAACATTACACTTTAAAGCAATTGTATCATAAAGATCAAGTTGCTGCCACAATTAGTTCAAAGTATCATAATATATATTGACTGTCATACTCCCCTGTCTCAAGGCTTGAAGCCTCCTTTTAATTTCAATCAAAACAGCAGTGCTGGAGGCTGAAGAATATAGTTCACGAGCAGCTTCCCAAATTTCTTGAGTTATTCCATATAGCATAAAGTTCTTACCAATGTCCATCATCATCGAATTAATTAGCCATGACATGACTTGGCTGTTCTCGGCTCTCCAAGAGGGGTATTTATCATCGATTGCAGCAGGGCACAAGCAACTTCCATTGAGATACTCTTCCTTTCCTTGTCCGCGAATGAACATAAGGAAAGAGAGTCACCATTGGAGATAATTCTCGTCATCGAGCTTATGCGATGTGATTAGATTTGTCAAATCTTACACTTGGGGACGTGTGTTGTCATTAGTAGAGGAGCTGACCTCCTTCTCAGTGTTTAGGGCCTGATAAGTGCCGAACACAATGTTGTCGGCGGCCATGGCTCTGATACCATGAAAAAACTGAGATTGGAGAATGAATAATTTCTCTTATTTCTGAGCATAGTCACTGCGGTATATATAGGAGTGAATTAGGGTTGTGATTGGATACCCTATCACCCATTATTTGAGGAATCAAATCCCTAAGATATAGAATCTCGAATATATGATTTTATATCCCTAAAAATCAGGAGAAAATAACTGACATTAATTAAAAAATCATAATAGTAATTAAAATAAATCCTAAGGCTTGGGCTAAGTCTTCCAACACTACTGATATGCTGAATTTATATTTGGATACACATGGTTATGATACTGAGTTGAAGGATTTTCAATCTGAGGAAGTTCATGAATTGCTTAAACCAAGGGAACCCTTCAAAGGGCTAACCTTTGAACCCTCCTCCATGCTACCAATCCAGAGGATTATCCATTCTGTCTACTCTATATGCTTGTTGAATAAGAGCAAGAACTTTACCCATCTCTCTATTATGGATTATCATTACAAAGATGAAATTATTTAAAGCAACTTCTATGGTGAAAGTTAAGAAAAATTTAGTAATTTTGATTATCTAAATGATTTTAAGGTAAAGCTCTATGCCCTATGAATAGTAAAATATGAGGTTAACGGACGTTATGTTGGGTTAACATCGTTACTAAATTGTACATTTATTAATTAATTAATACTATATTTGCACATTTAAATAGTTAATTGTGTTATGTGTTTATAATCAATAATTTCGTTGCTAAATTTATACATAATGGTCTAGGGACCATTATAAAAAGAGTGTATAGCATGAGGACCAAACAAATAATTCATTTAAAAAAATAAATATATTTATAGATTAGAAATTAGAAATATTTCACGACCATAAGGGGAAAAGCTTCGCTTCTTTTTGGGCAGATATCAGTTATAGCCCGTTTAGTTTAAAGAATCCGTTGGAATGGAATGGAAAGGAAAATTTTTTTGGGTGTGCTGTTTAGTTGGCACTGGAATGGAAAATAGGTTAATAGAAAAAAAAATTTTGGTTGGAGTAAAATTATAGGAAAGAGAGTAAGAAAATTGTATGAAATGACTATATTACCCTTAATGATAGAAATGTAAAATGTTTTTTATAAATATAAGTATTTATTTATATATGTATTTAATATATAATTATTAATTATATATATTTATATGAGAATAGTGTCACATTCCGTGGTGAAGATGTGCATCGTGCTTGTTCCTTCTTCTTTTCTCGATGATTTTTTTTCATATGTATCGATGATAAAGGATTTATTTGAACACACAGTTCATCTTTTCCAGTCATCCCCTGTTCCTCTTTTTCCCATCACCGAGAATATATCCAAATGAGACATAAGGCTCATTCGAATGAGACCGAAATTTTTAAATCTCTCATTCGAATGAGCTTTTTTCTCATTCGAATGACACCCAGCTCCATAGTGGAATTTGGAAGGGTGTCATTCGAATGAGTTTTTAGCTCTGACACCTTTCATCTTCACCATATCTTCAACACATTCGAATACATATTGAAATTTTTAAATCTCTCATTCAAATGAGTTTTTTTCTCATTCGAATGACACCTTTCAGTGGAATTTGGAAGGGTGTCATTCGAATGAGCCTCTAGCTCATTCGAATGACACCCCTCATTTTCACCATATCTTCAACAATTCGAATGCATATTGAAATTTTTAAATCTCTCAATCGAATGAGCTTTTTTCTCATTCGAATGACACCCTTCGTTTTCAGTGAAATTTGGAAGGGTGTCATTCGAATGAGCCTTCGAATGAGCTATGCTAAAGTGGATGAAGATGAAGGCCATGCATTCGAATGATTAGATGTTGCATTCGAATGAGCTGCATTGATGAATGACAATTAACCAAAAGATATTGGAGGATTCGAATAAGGATCATAATCATTTGGAATGAGAACACTTAACTTCCAGTTTAATTGGGACATCCTCAAAATGTGAACAACATTCGAATGACACAAATGCCACATTGGAGTATTTTTTAACAATGGCAACCGTTTCATCCGAATGAGATACTACTCATTCGAATGAAATATACCAATCTGATACTGTAACTCCATGATTCCTTTTAATTTTCAATAACAACATGGAATGAAACATTATGTACTTTTTTCATGTTCAATAAGCTTTGCTAAAGTGGGAGAGTTAAAGAATGCATTTGAACATAGATCTTTAAAGATATAAGATTTGTCAGATACATTGTAAATGAGGCAAAATGTTTAAAGTGACAGTACACATACATTGTAAATGAGGCAATGTCTAAAGTGACAGCATAGATACATTGTAAATGAGGCAAAATGCAATAACTACATCAAATTTCCTTAATTGTTAAAGAGGTAAAATAATACATCAGTAAGAGGGAAATAACAAAAAGGTACAATAACTCTATACAACTCCTACTCCTCTTGCTTCCCCTTTGACTTTCCTTCCTCCACCTTGTTGTCATCATTAGGCTGGCTGGGTGTGGGTGATGCAGTAGGTTCAGGTGCATTTGATGTTTCCTTCCCAATATCTGTCAAAACTTGATCAATTATACTGTCAGTTTGCTGGACAAGGGAGCTACTGCTTGGCACTGTAGAGGATGGTTTGGACATGGGAGAGGGAGATACATTACCTGAAGAGATAGGTGGAAAAGGGAGTTTGGGACTGATGTCATGTGTGAATGGATGGGGTACAGGATCAATTGGATGGGATGAGGTGGGGTCAGGTGTAGGTTGTGAAGGTGATGGTTGAGGGAAGGCTTTAGGCATGTGTAGAAGGCTTTCAAAGGCTGTGACCCTTTTGGAGAGGTCGTCTGTCTTCTCTATTTGGGTTCTTAGCATCTACATCATTGATGTATATGTTGCATCCATGAATTTAAAGAGTCCTTGCACATGTTCACTAAGTTTATTGAGCATATGCATGTCTGAAGTTAGGATGGTGTCCTTAGCTTTTTCGACAACTTTGTTGACAATGTCCTCAATCGAAGGTGGAGGTTCAGGTGTGGCACCCCTAAGGGATTGAACCTCATCCATTGGCTCTGCTTTCACCCTTTTCCTCTGAACCCTCTGTTGTCCTTCTCCATTTGGTGTTGCCACTGTGAGACCCATTTTAGCCAGTTGGGTCTTACCAAACATGGGCACCCTTACAATCTCATTAGAGGGCTCAACGTACCATATTTTGTTGCACTTCATAAATAAGGAGACAATGTGTGGGAAAGGGAGAGACATTGATCCAAGGGCATTATCTCTCCACAGAAGCAGTTCCTTCATAATCATGGAACCCAGATTTCTGATATCCTTCACAACAAATGATGCAAACTGTCCATAGTCTCTTCGGGTGAAAGAAGTGAAGTTATTGGGCTTGCTCACAATGGCTCTTGTGTAGATGTACCAGAGAATCCTATTTTCCTTAGACATTGAGCTTGCCTTGAAATTTAGGCCTTTAGGATCACCCTCTAGCTTTAAGATAGCCAATGTTTCACTGACTGTCCTATCGACAAAAGCATCTACAGGTGGCTACACTATTCCTAGCCATTGATTTATTTTCTTGGTTGAGATTTCAAAGTGTTTTCCCCTGACCCAAGTTTCTAGCCTATGCTCCACTACTTCACCCTCAACGTCGACAACATCAACAGGATTCAGGTTGCAGTAGAAGGTTCTAACAAGACTTGGACTATAGGATAGGTGACTCCTAATCCATGGTGAATATTGACTTAGATATTGATCAAGATCTATCTTTAATTCATTTTTCAAATGATTTAAGTCAATGTAGATGGCAGGGCACATTTTCCTTTTACAAAAGTGAGAATTGAATCGAGCAATGTCTTTAGGTTGAGTAGCAGCAGATACATACCCTTTAGAAGGCTGGAAGTCTTCGGCTGTTGCGTCGGATGGAACTGAAGCTTCTGTCTGTGAAGGGACATCCACAAATGCAACTGATGGAGGAATTTGCTGTGAGTCTTTCCCTTGTCTAGTGGCTTGTTTCCTTCGTTTAGAAGGAAGCTTGGCAGGAGCGGGTCGCTTCTTAGAAATTATCCTTGTTGCCTCCTCCTCACTGATATTAAGAGTTTGACGCACTACTTTCTCTGCTTCTTCTTCTTCTTCCTGGTTGCATTCCTTCATAATGAATTGGTCGGCATCATCATTGGATGAGTTATCAGCAGAGGCAACGATAACCCTCTTCCCTTTCCTGGTTGCCTTTGATGCAGGAACATCCTCTCGCACTTTTGGACGATAAGGCGTACTCTGGCGAGAGCCTCGTCGTGCCTTTGTGGTTGCAGCTTGAGAGCTTGACGGTTCTGTTGGCATTTTTGTTCGCACCATTCACAAGTAACTGTGATACGAAAGGGTTTACAGTTTACATACAAGTAACAAGTCACAGCAGCGATTCAAGCGTTGGTAACAGCTTTATTGCATTGATTCATCGCCAAGTTAGCCGTTGAGGAGTAACTACAACTGGCCTATCGGGAAGGGTCATCGGCATACGAAGGGGTGTCAGTTGATATAGCTGTTACTGTAGACATTCATTGCGATGAAAAAGGGGTCATTCGAATGTTCTGTGCATATCACAATTGAAAGTATTCAAAAATTTGAGGAATTCGAATGAGATTGATGGAATTAGGATTGTAGGGGAGTGTATTGATTTAAATCCCAATCGATCAACCTAATTTTGGCCATGTTCACAACCTTATATTTGGTGAAGATAAAGGGAGTCATTCGAATGACTCACAAGTTTCATTCGAATGACACCCTGCATCTTCACCACATCTTTAACACATTCGGATGCATATTTGAATATTGAAGGGTTACATTCGAATGAAGATGTGGCTCATTTGAATGTGACACTTCAAACTTCCAAATTAGGGTGAAGATGAAGGTTGTCATTCGAATGTGCCACAAGGCTTATTCGAATGAGAATCTTCATCTTCACCACATCTTCACCCAATTCGAATGCACACCCCAATTTTGAGGAGTTTCATTTGAATGAAAAATGTGGCATTCGAATGAAATTCTTCATCTTCACCATATTTTCACCACATACATTGAAATTTTTAATCCTTTCATTCGAATGAGTCTTTGGCTCATTCGAATGATAGCCTTAAGATTTTTAAGGGTGTCATTCGAATGATCCAATTTTTCATTCGAATGAAGTCCTTCATCTTCACCATATCTTTACCACATTTGGATGACATTGCAATTTTTACTCCTTTCATTCGAATGAGTCTTTGGCTCATTCGAATGACAGCCTTAAATTTCACACATCTTTAGATTTTTAAGGGTGTCATTCGAATGATCCAATTTTTCATTCGAATGAAGTCCTTCATCTTCACCATATCTTCACCACATTCGGATAACATTGCAATTTTTACTCCTTTCATTCAAATGAGTTTTTGGCTCATTCGAATGACAGCCTTAAATTTCACACATCTTTAGGATTTTTAAGGGTGTCATTCAAATGATCCAATTTTTCATTCGAATTAAGTTCTTCATCTTCACCATATTTTCACCACATTCGGATGCATATTACAATTTTTTTAGCCTCTCATTCGAATGAGTTGCGCAAATGAATCTTCGAAATAACCTTCAATTTGCAAGCATCCCATTCGAATGAATTTAACACTCATTCGAATGAGATGCTCATCTCACCAGCTATATTCATTCCAAGATAAATTGAAAGTTCATAAAAACATTCCCTCTCATTGTTAACATGTGTAGCATTATTATGACTATCAACCCAAAATATTACATTGGCAAGTTATAGCTATCATCACAAAATATTAACTGTAGTGATACATCCTAATACAATCATGATACATCCAAAATATTAATGTCATGTTGAAACTTTATGCCATGTTAGTTCTCTACGATAACTGACATGGTCAAAAGTTTGGACAACCATAACTAAACTATTAGTATACAAGATATAACAAAATATATGCAGCATCCACACCAAGTCCCAATGTATAACAAAATATATCTAACTACTTTCCAAGTAAACTGCGTATCCAAGATGGTTTGAAAGCAACTGGAATCTTGTCAAAGGCATTCAACAAGCTTTCAGACTCCACAATCTTTATGTGTGCTGCATTAAGCTCTTGGATAGTGAGACCTTCTACATTCATTTCTATGTAGAGATTAGCAGCCTTAGCTTCCATCTTGGCCTGGTGAGCTTGTCAGGACATACGATTGCCAAGGTTATCAAATACTTGGACAATTGTCTGGTCCAATGCAATCACAGTTTCGCGCAACACGTCAACCAACACGTCAGCATTAGTTGTCCTTCTTCGCTTTCTGGACGATGATGACACCTCAGTAGTAGCACCAGCTGTGGTTGTAGCAGCAATTGTGTCATGGCCAGCTTGTGAGAGGTTAATGTCATCAGCAACAACATCCATTTGTGGGGAATCAGGAGTCTCAGTTTCTTCTTCAAGAATTTCTTCTTCCATGACACCTGGCATATTGCACAAATCACCAATAGCACGATCTTTAGACCATACGAAGCATAACTCCTTAAAATTTGGTAAAGACTTGTTCCTGAATGCAGCAGCTTTCTTGTTCACCTACCACAAAACACACCAACACTTGTTCCAGCATATTTATGGACAATCCAGACAAAATAAATAAACCAAATGTCACATACATACCTTAATATATTCATCCCACACACCCTTCTTAGCCACTACAATATGCTTTTCTGCATCCCACCCAAACACAGATGTGTTGGTGCCATAGACCATATCATACACAATCTGCCAGGACAACTTCATTGTTTTTATCTGTGAAAGGATGTGAGGGTTGTCTTTTATTCCACAACCAGGTGCTCTATCCTCCATCATAGATTCAAGCTTTTTAGCATACCTGGCTTGAATCCGTTGTCTGCCATGAACATCTGCTCTGTTCTAAGTTCTACTAGACACTGAACAAGCAATTTATCTTCATCTAGGCTCCACATGTGGAACTTGGCTTTTCCAGCATCTCCATTCTAAATAAATCACAAATTAAGTGAAAAACAAATATAAAGCCAAACCTCCATTATTACAGTTGCATAACAAATATATTGTCACAAATGAAAATCAAGTGTATTTATAAAGAACCAATAGCAATGTCATTTCATTACAATGAAGTGAAAAATTGATTAAAACTAACAAATCCTCAACAAATACTACAACATTCAAATTCAAACTCTATCCCTTTGTGCCATATATGTAATGAACATATCATTTGCCAATCCATCTCTATAGTTGTTCCAAATAGCTGAACTCTCCATTGTTGATGTGGGTGTATTTTCATGTGTTGGATTGTGGGGTTCAAATGATTCCAGTTGTTCATCTAATGGATCACCCATATTCTCTCTCCGAATGAGGTTATGAAGCAAACAACATGCAACAATATATCTGTTCTGAATCTTCACCGAGTAATATGATGGACTTCAAAGAATAGCCCACCGGATCTTAAGTATCCCAAAGCATCTTTCAATAACGTTCCGCGCAACTGAATGACGCATATTGAAGCATTTATAGGGGTTTTCGGGTTGGTGTCCTTCTCTCCACTCATTCAAGTGGTAACGTTGGCCTCTGTATGGGGCAAGAAACCCTTCACAGTTACTATAACCCCCATCAACTAAGTAGTAATTTCCTAAACAAAGAAATTTGATTTAGCCCTATTAATTTATTCACTTGACCACAATATAAACTAGTCATTACTACTCGCACTAACACACCTAATGGTACTCTTAGCCCATGTCTTCTCTTGAGAGCATCCCTCATAACTCGGCTATCAGCAGCTGAACCTTCCCATCCAGGCATCACAAATATGAATTGTGCATCTAGAGAACATACACCCAACACATTGGTAGTTATATCTCCTTTTCGATTTCGATATCTACCCTTGTGTACTACAGGTACTTGTGCACGTATATGAGTACCATCTAGTGCACCCAAACACCCCTACAACAACACAATTGTATCAATACCTAGTTACATTTCACAGTATGCAAATCACATTAACTCTAATTCATTACCTTAAACCACTTCCAACGTCCATCAGTTGAATCTTCTGGAATTGGCTCTGGTGTTTTCAGCATGTTAGATTGTAGTTTCAAAGTGTCATTTAAAACTTGCTTGAAATATCTGCTTACTGTTTGACCAGATCTTCCAAACGCAAATTGTGCGACTCTATTTTTCACGTGATGAGCTAAAATGTGCAAAAACAATGCTACTTGATCATCCACGAGTAGATGCCTTGTTGGTTTAAATCCACCAATTGTGTCTAACATATGACAAATCTATCAACTGTGGGCCGATACATCCTAATTTGGTTGAAGCAAGTAGTGTCACTACTATATATCATGGCTCTTAGGTTTGCTCTCTTGGCATGAAAATCTAATGTATATGAGCTGTAAGGGATTTGCCTGCATCTACGGCTACTTATAACCATTGTAACCAACATTGTCAAAATCAGTTTCTTTATTGCCACAACCAGTGCTAAACATCCACCAAGTAGCTCAAAAACATCTCCATCCTCCATGGCCTACAAAGTTTGCCAACATATATACATGTAACGTATAGTTATAATAAACTATTGTCATTCCCAAAATATTGTCGCACAGGAACATTATAATCAGTCATCACCTACCCATCACTTGCCTCTGGTCATAGGCAATTACAAGACGTTCACGGATTCACATGGTTAAAGAGAGAGAGAAAGAGAGACGAAAAGGAGAAGTTCATTCACAAAATCAAATATGTGACTTGGTTAAACATAGCGATTACCTGTTTGTCATTCATAAACACACAACATTTGCACTACCAACAACATTTTTATATAAACTACCAGAGAGTGAGAGACGGAAAAGAGAAGATGGATGTGAAATTTGCAGAATGAATTCAAAGGAGAAAGTCAATGTAAACCTTTCAAAATTACAACGACTTCCTCGGTTCGTTAGCTTGCCTCCAACCACCTCCTAGCTCCCTTGTTGCTTTGCATATGTTTCGACAAACTTTGCTTATATTTCCAATGTATTTGCAGGGGCAAGTCCGTCTTTACGCATGAAATTTTCGGCGCTTGAATTTGGCTTCCCACCATTTTAGGTGGGAAGGAAGGTTCCCGCGTACGCATGAAAATGGGTTCCCGCGGAAACCCATTTTTCATTTGAAACTTTGAGCTAAACAGCTGTCACCACTAAAAAATTTTGATTTTTCAATTTCATCACGCGATTTTCGGCCAACCAAACGGGTTGTTAGTTTTGCCGTACATAATGGACAAAAGCAGAGCTCGGTCACACGTGGGAATGAAAGACCGTAAATTTCGGGTGCTGGAGATCCCTTTTCTAGTTTCTACTTTCGAGAGTGATTCATGAAACCAATCCCTTTCAGTTCTGTGTTGTTCTCTCAATTCTTCTCATTTAATAAGCTGTTTCAGTTGGACTGAGTCTCCTCTTCTCTCCCCCTTGCTCCTCCAGTGAGAGCAAGCTTCCTCTTTTCCTCACAGCAATGGTGAACTTCTTCTCCAACAAGATCAGGCTCTCTTCCTCCCTACTCAAACGATTCCAACGGCACGCAGTCTATGCCACTCCCTCGTTATTCATCACCAGATCTTACACAACCGAAGGCAACCGTCCTACCATAGTCCACAAGCGCAGCCTTGATATTCTCCACGATCCATGGTTCAATAAAGTATATCCCACCTTTTTCTTTTTCTTTGAATCGTTAATTACTTTTGTCTTTCTCCCTGTGCATCGATTATTGAGTACTTGTATACGATTTGAAGGTTGCAGTGCACTGGCTGCTTGCTTGCTGTTTGTGTAATTCTTTGAAATTAAACTGTAAAGTGAATTTTTTGAGATGTCAACTTAAGTTCTTGTCTTCTGTT
>JANTPZ010147625.1:0-13515 GCA_025593235.1 Vachellia pachyceras
CAACAGAGATAAGGAAGATGGTGGTTTGGGAATAAGGGACCTGAGGAAACAAAACGAAGCCTTTATCATGAAGCTATGCTGGAATATGTTAACCAATAACGATGCGCTGTGGGTCCAAGTGCTTAAAGGCAAATATAAATGTGGTCAGGGTCCGATGGTCAAAGTCCATCTGAGGAGAAATTCTTCCCACACCTGGAGGGGAATATGTTCCCTGTGGAAGAAATTCCGAAAAGGAGTAGGGGCGAAAATTGGTAATGGAGAAAATACTTCCTTTTGGTTTGACAATTGGGCGGGCTTGAACACTCCGCTCATTGATCTTATCCCAGAAATCGAAGCATTAGCAGACAGTGAAGTCAAGGTGATTGATTATGTTAACCATAGTGGCGAATGGGACAGGAGCAAGCTGTGTCGATGGTTTCTTCCCCACATTGTTGATCAGATTATGAGTGTGCACCCACCCCGTGAGGAGAGAGGAGAGGATAAGTATTTCTGGAAACCCTCATCTGATGGCTGTTTTTCTATTAGATCTGCCTATCATTTTATTTCTGCAGGTACCCACCATCAAGGCGATGCTATTTGGAAGCAACTTTGGAAATGGCAAGTCCCAGAGAAGATCAAGGCTTTCATGTGGATATTTGCTCATGGGAAACCCCATACAGCTCAACTTCGGTGGAGGAGAGGTATTACTGAGTCAGCACGCTGTCCGGTTGATTGTGATGAAGAGGAAAGCCCTATGCACCTGTTGAGGGATTGCGTTAATGCTCGTCAGAAATGGTGTGCATTGGTCAATCCTTCAGTATGGGAGGAATTCTCTTCGCTCCAAGGAATTGAATGGATACGATGGAATCTCACAAAGGAAGTAGGTAGGGAATTTACCCATAAGCTGAAATGGAATGTCTTATTTGGCTATGTGTGCTGGGATATTTGGAAAGACAGATGCAGGAGAGTTTTCGGAGAAGACAACCATGCTGCTCAGGACAACGCCCTATCTTCATTTTTTCAGGCTTGTTGGGATCAATCTCTGTTGGCACGATGTAAATTCTATACAGGTCAAAGAATGAAGATACAGGAGGGTATTGAGGGAGCTCCACAGAGTTTTAGACTTGAAGTTGATGGGTCGGTCCACAACTCTGGGCGTAGTGGCTGTGGCGGAGTGGTCCGAGGAGGAGATGGCCAATGGTTAGGAGGGTTTAGCTGCAAACTTATCTCAGTTCCCCCTGCTATTGCGGAAGTCATTGCGATTATTCATGGGCTTCAAATATGTTGGAATCGAGGTTATGACCACATCTTAGTTTGCACTGATTGCATTGAGGCTATTAACCTTGTTTCTTGGGGTTGTAGTAGCAACCACCCCTTCAAGGATGTTGTTGA
This sequence comes from Vachellia pachyceras, assembly GCA_025593235.1. Taxonomy (NCBI): domain Eukaryota; kingdom Viridiplantae; phylum Streptophyta; class Magnoliopsida; order Fabales; family Fabaceae; genus Vachellia; species Vachellia pachyceras. The sequence continues at coordinate 1,372 of JANTPZ010147625.1, forward strand.
TGAAGCTCGATTGCTAATGTCTCGCAATTGGAACATTATGTTATATCATGTACATAGGGAAGGGAATGTATTAGCAGATAGGCTAGCTAAAATGGCTCATAGTTTGATTGGGAATTTCTGTTTGTACCCTCAACCCCCTTGTGACCTGCTGGAGAGTGTTGGGGGCCATGATCTCTTGATGGGGTCTAATCCCTTGTAAGCTTGTTCTGTTTTTTTTTTTTGGTTTCCAGTAATATTCAAAAAAAAAAAATAGAAAGTTGATATGAAAAATAAAAGATTATATACTATTTTTTAATGTATTAAATATTATTTATCATACTTTGAAAAAATATTGAGATGAAAAATGTAAAAAATTATATAATATATTATTTTTGAAATAAAAATTTTTTAAAAAATATAGGTGGCGGGTTGGGCATGGCAGCCAGCCCGAACCCGCCACTTGTTGGCGGGTCGACGGCCCAACCGTTTTATCTAAACATTTCCATCAGAATTTATGTATGGTGTTGGGATGAGATATGTAATTTCTGTTAAAGTATGGGGTGCTCATTGGATTTTAAACTAGCATGTGGTGGAGGATTTAGGTAAATTATGGTTTCGTTTGGAAATCCGTTGGGAAAACGGACACAGATTCCGATGTACTTTATGTAAGAGGAATTTTGTCTCGGCTTGCGTGAGAATGGGTTTTGGGAGTCAGAACGAGGTTTCCAACAGGAAACCAAACGAAGCTTATATGGGAGAGTGACTGACACTATTCTTCAACTTACGAGACCACCGTTAAACCACCCAGATTATAAATATCTGAGGAACAGATGATGCTGAAAAAACTTTTTTCTCATCTTTTCAACGGACAGGAGGCACAGTAGTCTTAATGACCAAATATGCTAAAACCCATTTCCATTATATTTTCTACTCCCAGCTCTGAGTCTGGACCTCCATTATTTCCAGCAAGAATTCAAGATTCCAATCAAACCGGGCTGGTGAAGAACGTTGAGGCTCTCAGCTTCACAAGTTCACAGAAAACCTCAAAAAAAAAAAAATCAGTAGAACAGTCTGTGACTCGGGTGTGATCGGCGGCTTAGGGAAACGGAGCAATCTCTGCGTTTGATGGATGGAGGGAGGCAACACAAAGGGGCATCGCCTGGACATTAACTGTGATAAACACTTGCCTATCCACGATAACGGATCACCAACACCTATGCTCGTCGCCGGTTCGGTCACTGAAGCCCGACAGACCTCCCGTACGAAAGTCGATCCTCCCGCTGAAGACCTACGGCATCTGAACGATCACCAGCTTAAGGAGTCGTATCAGAGCAAATTACACACCTTTGAGGCCACTGCTGAGAATTTGCCGGATAAAGGTGAGAAACTTCGAGTCACCATCAAGCATTATGAAGACGAGCTACGTCGCAGAGGACGGAAAAGCCCTGAGAAGGTGTGCTTAGTTTATTTAATTATTTTTTCATCGTAATAAGTGGCTGTTATTGTGAAAGCTGCCCTCTGGGTATCCGTTGTGTTGAGCTGAGAATGTGGGAAATAAAATTGCCAAGGGAACGGAATAGTGGGAATCCAATTTTGTTCTCTGGGTGTATAAATATAAGCATTTATTTGATTTGGATAAGAAGTTTGTGTTTTGGTGTTCAACTGAGGTAGATGTTCCGTTGTATTTTTTCCCTTGATGGGGAATAAAGATTTTTAATCTGCTTTCTAGGGGCGACGTGCACTATCACTAAGCATTTTGGCTTGCTGCGGTATTACATTTTCCTCAGGATTTATATTGTTGTATGCTTCCTACTGTTTTCGTCTACAATTTTTTTTGATTATGCAGCTAAGCGTTAGTTTAGTGCCTTCTCTATCTTTAACATGTGGCCTGTGGGGATGCCTTCGACACTGCAATTGTTGTAGTCCATGAGGATCAAGTAGTTAACTGGATTTTATTTTTGTATAATGATGCTTTATGCTTTTTGTTGTTGATAGTTCATGCTATCAACAAAACTGCACTGGTTATTTTTAAATTCTAACTTGTCTTTATTAAATTTGTAGTGCATATTTTCTGTTTTGCTCCTCCTTGCACGGAAACTCTTCGATCAAAGTCGATATCCGTAGCTCAACTTTAATCTTCTCTTGACTTATCAATTAAGACTTTATCATTTGCAAATAGCATGCATTTGGAGATTTTTCAAATTTTTGAACCTGGTTAGAATGTCTAAAACTAGATCAAACAAGTAAGGACACATAGATGATTCCTGATTTAAACCTATCCTTATATGGATTCCTTTGTTCACCTCCAGCAGTTCTCAATTTTGTTGTTTTCTACTCCTACGTAGAGATATCCTTTCTAGTTGAGTATATATAACACAAACACCTTTTATTTCCAGGGCTTTCCATAACACTTCTTTTGGTACTCAATTTTAAGCTTTTCCCAAGTTAATGAAAATAATATGCAAGTCTTCTTTTATACTTTAGCACTTCTCCATCAAATTTATGTAGAAGTTAAATAACTTTCGCAGGAGATCGTCCTAGCATAAATCCTTATTGGTTTTCTGAAATATCAGTCTTGTTTGTCGATTTATGTTCCAATCATTATTTCCTATAATTTCATAGTGTGAGTTTCAAGCAAGTTTTATTTCTCGATAGCGTGTACAGTTTTGGATTTTCCTCTTATTTTAGTATTTAGGCACCAAAGTGTCCCTCCTCCATTTCTCTGGCATTTACTTTAATCTCAAAATCTTGTTAAATAGCTTAATGAATAAAAAAACAACCTCTTCTAAGCACCTCCAAACCTCAACAGGAATACCATAAGGACTGGTTGCTTTACCATTGTCTATTTTCAAAAGAGTATTCTTTTTTGTTTTTAACATTTTTAACCTTTTCAACCTGAATCCTCTGATAAAAGGAGAAATTATGCTTGCCTTTGTAGGTTGTTAATTCTTTCCTATCATTGGCTGTTCCAAATCCATCATTGAAAAGCTTGTACATGTAGCCCTCCTACAGCCTTTGATGTTTTCAATTTGTAATCAAAGCTTTCCCTTTGTTATTCTTGATACATCTTACTTGGTTCAAGTGTCTTGACTTCCTTTGTTATTCTTTTTCCCTAAATCATGGTCAAACTCCTCAAAGGCTTTCGTAGTCTCATCTATAGCCGTCTGAAACCTTTCACAATTTTCAGCATTGTTGCTCAAATGCAAAACTTTGAAGCAATCTCTTTTGCGTTTGCCTCTTGCGTGCACACTCTCATTTTGCCACCAATGTTCTTTATCTCTAGGTCCAAAACCTTTTGATTCATCCACAACTATTGTACAGACCTTCCTAATCCACTCGGCCATCTCATACCACATGAGTTTGGTATTTCCTTGTGATTCTCAGTTACATTCCTTCAATAATTTTCTCTTAATAGTCAACTGTTTCTCATCCCTGAGCTGCTATCACTTGATATTGGGCTTTATAACTTGTCGGCTTTTTTGTTTTTGACCTTTAACAAACATATCAAGGACCAAGACTATATGCTATGAAGTCAGGCTTTCCTTATGATTACAAAATTTGCATGCTATCTTAACCATAGCGGCATAGCCCCTGAGGGATGTCCAGTAGAATTGGATAAAAATATCCATTCTTGGAGATAGATTTTGGTTGATTGATATAATATTAGCTTAAGTTGGATTGCAAACCATGTATTCTTTAATTAATTACGTTGGATGCTGCAATTATTATACTGCATGACTCTTATGTTATCATTTAGGGACTTCATTATTTTTTGGTATTGCATTACTTGTCCAGACTATCATTAAGACAATACTTATGTTGCATCTTTTCTATCCTTTCAAGAGCACCAAACAGTTTAATTTACTTGTCATGTAGAGAAAAAGGTAGAGGGTACATGAACTTTTAAGTGAGAAAAGAGTATGCTAGGCAATTGTTTTGACCACTTTGTAGAATTTTTAGCCTATCCTATATTTTCGTCATTTTTTTATGCAGCTTTAAATTACTATTAATATATGCTATTCTTCACCCTGCATTTTTTTGTTGTCATAATTACTTATGCTTTATATCTTTTCCTCTGTAGAACAGGAAGTTGATGATATTGAGGAGTCCCGAAAAGCTACAACCTCAACCATCATTGGTGAGGTTCTGGTATTGACTATGTGTCATCATGTCGCAATTCTCATTGTGCATGTCTATGTAATTAAGGGTGTTGGATCATTTAGTAATAGACTACACTTTGATGCAATTCTTTTTTATCTTTGCTATTAAGTTCTCCATTAAAATTATATAATGTAATTTTCTTTCCTTTAAAAAAACTAGTTGTATGATGGGAAGTTGTTGAAACCATACACTTGTCATGTTTTAATTGGGACACTTGATAGCAAAGATATAACAAACTGCATACAAGTTCCTCCTTAGCATGTATTTATCTATAATAGGTTGTATCAACTGTAAGCAAAAGAATGGATTGGTTGTTAGCCAAGCTTGTTAAATGCTACCTGTATGGAACCTAAGGAAGATGCCTATCAATAAGTGGCAAATAAGAACAACCTTGATGAATATTTCTTTTCAAAATTCTATTCCATAAAGACACGTTTTTTTGCATGAATTCTAAGGAATGAGCTGCATTTTTTTACGGCTTGTGGATAATACTTCTTGTTGTAGATTTTTTTACAAGAACTTGTTGTATTTTATTATAATACATTAATACATTTTGGCTTGTTGATAAGAAATGGTATTTATGGATTGAATCATGGATCATATTATATAATGATTCTTTGGAAAAGGAAAGGGAAGGCATAGGCTCCGTTTGGATAGCCCGTTGGGAAAACGGACACAGATTCCGAGGTAGTTTATGTGAGAGGAAAAGTGTCTCGGTAAGCGTACCCGTTGTGTCAACGGGCTTACCAAACAGAGCTATATTGATTTTGATGTACCTTATGGGTTTTTTTTTGTTATTTAGTGGATAGAGAGGAAAAACGGGGCAGTATCAGATTATGAATGTGAGCATTGGCCACCTGATGCATGAAGCATATTGTATGTTAAATCATTATACCTATATGAGGAAACTGAATTATTTTGTAGATCTGTCTGATGGCTCCAAACAAGAGAATTTACCATCTCAAGCACAGTCCAAATCCTCATTTGCATCTATGTTTTGTAAAAAACTTGAAGAAGTAAGATCTTTTGCTTCGTGGGCAATATTTTCTATGCTTCCCCTCTAACTTTCTTGCTGTATACAACTAACTATAATTTATAAAGCAGAACGATTGTGGGACAGCCAATACATCCAAGAAAGATTTGTCACTTATTAAGCATTGTGACGGTCAGAAAGTTAGAGACAACGGACATTTTCTGAGAAAAGGACGAAAGAGAGATCAATGTGCCAGCAATCTTTCCAAACGAAATACCTCTAAAAATGATAAAAGGCATAGAGTAATTTTCACTCGATCTCTGCACAACATTGAGTAAGTGTCTTGCACATACCAGAAATGTGAGCTAAAATGTCTTGCTTATAGTTTTTCTTCCTATCTGCTATAATGATGACATCATTGTGGGATTTTGGCACTGTTAGCTCACTAGGCAATTATGTTTTGTGACATAACTAATGCAGTGGTCTCTGGCTATACACCAATATGCAAGTTAAATTAGAGCCTTCCAGTGCATTCATGCTCTAACAGTTTAAAGCTTTGTTCCTTAACAAGTATATCAAGGAAAATCCATTTAATAATACTCACTTCACTGGTATTGTTTTGAATGAATGAATTCATTATGTTTTTATTTTCCCCACCTGGTAGGAAAAATGCATCTCAGGCAATTCAAGTGGATGATTCAAGATCGAGGAAGGTATGTCTACAATATCTTCTATATTCCCAACTACAGCAGTTTACTGGTGATATAAATCACAGTTTATTATAGGGAATAAGAGTGTTAATGATCTGTCAATGACTGATCTCTGACAAAACTTAAGCAGGGTCAGGCCATTGTTCTTGATGATGAGGATGAAACTTATGTTTTGGAGAAAGAATGTCAAGAAAACAAACTTGAATGGTGCGAGGATTTCATCACTTTGATGTTTTCATGTAATTATTCTTATTTCAATTGTGACATTTTTCTTATCAAATTTTAATGAATTTCATTCTCTTTTCAGTCTGAAGGAAGCTAAGATATATTATCCATCAAGGTACAGCAAAAAAGATAATGCCAAAGGATTTGATTTAGCTGTAATTTTTTGTTTAATCTATCGCCCGTTTCATGACATTTTCATTATTTTTTGTGATGCTCAGTGACGATCCAAAATGTGTTGAAATTTGCTACGCAGACATCCATTGCCTTGCTCCTGAAGGCTTTCTAACATCAACTATTATGAACTTCTACATTCGGTTAGTGTATTTGGGTCTTTCTCTTCCCTTCAATTTTCTTACTGCTCTATTATTAATGAAATGATTGATAGTTCTTCTAATATCTCAATCTTTGGGATGATGGCACTTGATATGGCACCTGACCAAGGGGTGAAGAATTTGATTCTTGTCAGCTCATTCATCATTATTGAATTAATTTTAAGGTATAGTTGGCTTGTTGTTTGATTAAAAATCAAGCTTAAAGGACTTTCTTTGGGGAAGGCATGTTAGATATATTAATAAAACTATTGATGTTTATGGGCTTTCTACTGACCATTTAAGCTCTTGAAATGAAATGTTCCATGACAACTATTCTAGGTTCTTGTTAGATGAGTACTCAATTTTGATACTTGGTATCACTAGACAACGTAAAGCTCTTTAGGAAGAATGATAGATAGGTACCAAAGCTTTTATTTAATGACAGTAAGCGATACGGAATTACGGATCCTCTAAGAACCTGATTGCATCTTCACGTGCTTCTTTAGAACTGAGAGGAGACAACAACTTTTTTGTTGCTGAGGAGTGAAGATTAATAATTATTGTAATATCATACCCTACCTTCCCATCAAATAGCCACAAATGAGCAAGTAAACTATGTCTAGTTTGTAGCACCACATCACAAAGAAATTTATCTTTACACTTGCCAATAGAAAAGGATATCAGAACGTGATTATTCACCTTAAATTCATTGGATTTATTCAACCATTGCAAAGTGTAAGGTGAAGAATGTTTAAGGGTAGGCAAACTCAATTTCTCCACTAGCAAACTACTAGTAATAATTGCACAAATCCTACCATCAATTGTCATGCCATTAATTTTGTTATTGATGCAGCACCTTGTATGGATACATGCTTTGGTTGCTCTTTTTCGCTGGACATCTTCAATTAGTTACTGCTGAAATTTATAATAAATTAAATTTATGGGCTTTTCAAATGAGATCAGTATAAAACGTATAGGAAATACATTTTCATAAAAGTTATATCTTTATCAAAAGAAATTAAATATTGTTTTTAGGGTATTTTTGTTATCTTTTACCTATAAACTATGTTTGTGTATATTTTATATAAGAGGAAAGAATTGCATAATTTGGGCATCTCTCAAGAAACATGAGAGTTATTTGGCCTAATTATCATGTGATTGCTGCTTCACTTGACATTTATAAACTTAGTTAATCACGCATGTTGCTTTTCTTGTTTCTAAGCTCAAATGTATGACCTGTTTTTATTCGACTAGATACCTGCAACAACAAGCGTCTGTAACAGATAGATCAATATCTGACTACCATTTTTTCAACACGTATTTCTACAATAAGCTTAAAGAGGCTGTTTCCTACAAGGTAGTTAATTTTCTTCTTTCTTGCATTATATGTTTATGTGCTTGCCCATTAAGGGTTTCCTGTTTTAGTTAGTAGACTCTAGCTTTTTCTTATAAAATGGTATTGTACCATTTAAAGACTTTTAAGCTTGCTGCTTGATTGTTTGCATACTTGTTGATGAGTTCTAAGTGCCATGACTTATTTTCTTTGCCTTAATGCCCATCAACTATTGTTTTGCTTGGTAACGTTCTTGGTCTGCTTAGGTACCTGGAAATAATTGTTTATGTATAAATATCATCATATTGTAGTTTGTAGCTGGTCTGTGTGTGTGTTTTATTTTTGAAGCACTTGTCATATAGTTGTTTCATTACTAGATTTTTCTAAGCTTGACAGAGTTGAAGCGGGGTAAGGAATACACTGGACATGTGTTTAGGAGTAAGTTGAAAACTAGAAAGTGGATTACCGCATAGTTTATCAAGATACGTTTTAAAAATAAAAAGTGGATATTGGCTTGTTAACAAAGAATCTAAGTTTGGGGCAAAAATGGAAGATGCAGCCCTCTCATCTGAGGGAGTTCTGGTTAATAGAAATAAATCTGTTTCTGGATTTAATTTCTTCCTGTTTTCCTCCCATTCCTTTCTCTGGCTTTTATTCAATGTATACTTAACTCACATTCCATTGCAATATCCAGCGGAGTGACAGAGACTCATTCTTTTCTAAGTTTAGAAGGTGGTGGAAGGGCACAAACATTTTTCAGAAGGCATATGTGCTGATTCCAATTCATGAGGAGTAAGATTTTTCATCAGTATTGAAGTTCTGTTTATATATTTATGAATGGTAGAAAGTTTGCCTTGTTCTTTGTTTTGAATTAGATTATTTTACGGATAATGCTTGTCACATGAGAATAAATTCTCTTAGCGATTCTTGAGGTATAATGGATCCTCTTCATTTAAAGATGAGGACATGACTCAACATGATATTTGAGCTGCCCATTGATGACCTGGGAGAAGAGGGAGATGCTTCATTGATTTCTTAATTGAAGTTAGGTAATAAATTGAATCAAATGATAAGTAACCATTGATTATAATGAAAAATTTTAAGTTGCTGATTATGGAAACCTGCTGCCCTAGTTTTGCATCTTTGTGATGTGCAGCTCATAATTTTTTTTCCTCTTGCTCGTAATTTTAGGGATTCTCCTCTTGTGGATGCTCAAAGACAATGCTTTTTTCTGATTTTAGTTCCTTTTGGCCTTTTCTTTTCTGTCCCCTGTTTCTTCTGTTGGTGACCTCATTTAGTGGGATAAAGCTTGTTATTGTTGCTGCTGCTGTTGGCGCCTAGAGAATATCTATTTTTCTTATTGTAGTCCTTCCTCCTCCTTGTGCTTCAAGATATTCTTCACATCCTGTGGAAAAAAAGGTTATTGGATATCAAGTAGTTCGCAAGAAGTGTAAAATAAGGATGAAAGTAATTCAAATTAAAAGTTTTGGTGCTTGTGTTGCTTATGCATTGTGGAAATCCCGTTAATTAATATTAGAATATTCATTCTTTATTATATGTAATTAGCTGTAGTCGCAGGAGTTTATTTAGGATCTGGTTTGTTTCCATCATTTTGTATCCCTGGTTTCTTGGGCTTGTCATTATCGCCCTGTATATATTATGTACCCTTCACATCCAGAATAGTTAAAAATACAGTTTTCTCCCCGTTCACGCATGCTTTGAGAGTCTTAGTAGTGCCAAGTTATGATTGAGACTTTTGTGTTCTTGACGGTGCTTGGTGCTTGATATGTATATATTATACTTGAGCTTTCTGCCGATTATGTGTTTTAGTTAACATTTGTTTTAAAAATAGGTCATTGCTATAACTTATATGATGACCACTGGTTTTTTTGGTAATGGCTATTACTTATTCATGTTTCATCAATGCAGTCTTCACTGGAGTCTGGTCATTATTTCTTTCCCAGAGAAAAGAGATGAATCCGGGCCAATCATACTTCATTTAGATTCTTTGAGTCTTCACTCTAGTAGATCAGTTTTCGAGAACATAAAAAGGTGAGACAGGAGAACCGTATAGTTTATACTACTATTTATATGCTCTGCACCTTGTCCTCAGCTCTTAAATAATCTTTCCTGCTAGGACATGTTACAGTATCATTATTCTTTATTCTTTATTATTTTTAATTTATTTTTGTTAATTAGCAATGCGGTCAAATAAATATCAGTACAGTCAATTATAATCTTCTCAGGTTTGCATCTTGGCTTACCACTTATTATGAAATATTGGAAAATATCTTATATTTATCCCAATGGAAATTAAGCACACCAGTTAATTGGTAAAAATCGATATTAAATACGCTAGTCTTCAGAACCCAAGATTGATAAAATCTCTTGAGAGGGATAAGGGAACTAATAACAACAGTGCCAAGAGAAAATAAAACTGATCAAATGCAACCTTTTAGGATTATAACGGACCTAAACAAACTTAAATGGATGAGAATGAATCTTTTGTAAAACTCAAGGGACAGATTTTTTTTTTGGCCGATCATTTTGTAAGGCGTGTAACATGTTTGCATTGTGTTTTGAAAAGCATTCATGATTTCTTTATATTATTTGATATTTGATGATGAAAGTCCTAGACATTATTCAACCTGATGATGTCGTTGCTTGTATTCTTGGGGAGTAATTTGGTGACAGAATTTTGTTAGTCCCTATATCCTACCGTGCATGTTTGGGAAGAACTTCTTTCCAACAGTGCATGCAAGCCAAGATAAAACCATCTCGAAATCCATAAAAATTATTTTGAAATCCGTAAATTCTTGGATTCCATAAATTTTTCTCTGAATCCGTAAACTCTTTTCTTCCAACGGATTACCAAACACACCCATCGTCATCTTTTGATTTCCCCCCATTTATCTTTAATGTGAGTAACGAACTAAGGATTATGTAAAATTATTATGTGCAGTTTTTTGAAAGAGGAATGGAAATATGTGGACCAAGAATGTGTGCCTTCAGATATTCCAATTGCTGACAAGATATGGAAGTATCTTCCACGTAGAATTGAAGATAAAATACTTGCGGTAATTTTTTGTTCACATTTGCATGTGTGTTTATGCTTTAGGCTTGTCCATATCATCAAAATAGCATAAACTACTTGGTTGAGATTACCTTGAGCTTGCATGCTCTTCATTGTTCTTGTTGCTTTGTGTGTGAGATTTCTATTCTCTAACCCCAACGCTCCCCCTCAAATGCAACTAGAATTGCTCTTTTTTCTTGTTCGTTTATTATTTGGGCTCATCTATTTTTGCTTAAACTTGTGTTTTTGGAGTCTTAGAGACCTTAGGTTACAACTTTATTAAGTGGGGCTATATTGTTGCACCTCAAACGCGTTTGGTCCATTAATATTTTAGGATCTCAGATCTTGTGGTGATTAGGGTTTTGTTTTGTTTTGTTTTGTTTTTGTGTGGGGTTTTTTTTTGGTTCTTTTTTTTGGGGGGGGGGGGGTGGGGAGGTTAACTTTTCTCTACATTGGCTTTGGGCTTGTTTATATAACTAACTGGGGTGAGCCTCACCGGGGGCTAGAGACTCAGTCCAAATAGCTTATGTATTTTCCAAGCGAGGTCCCTCTCTCTGCATTCTCTAGCTGTTTGGACCATGTTAGGAACTCAATCTATACACGTCCAGATTGATCCTCATAGCACAGCGAAAAACTTAAACCCAACGGATCATGTCAGATCCCTTTTGATACACAAGATTCTTCATAGAAGGCAGGTGTAGAGCATAATGAAATCTCTATAGAGACTAAGAACAACTATATTGAGAGATCAAACTTTTAGAAAGAAGAAAGGTCTTAGAAAAAACTCATAGTGGAAAGCACACTTGTATTCATAGAAGAGAATATAAAACTGGATGTTCTGATGATCTCCTGATGCGAACCCAATAGGGAAAGATCCTAAGAACCCACAGCCAATCCGAATATACGCACCCCAAGAACTCTAACCAAAGGTTGATGATCCACTTGAACCCTTGAGCATGGAAGAACAAGGACCCGAAGTGTTGGAAGACGCCACAAGGTTGATCAAGTCTTGATAAGTCGTTAGCTCAATAAAGAACCCTAGAGAGAATCCTCCCTCAAGAAGCAACTTGCACAATGCAAAGTTTATAATAATCTCCAATCTAAATTGTCTGCTTTAGAATGTGCTTTACAATGTATTTATAAAGGTCACATTCTGAAATTCTAAAGGATAAAATGCAATCTAAAATCTAGGAAGATAAAATTCAAATTTCAAAATAGTATCTATCCTGAAATCTAGATAGATATTATCTTAAAATCTAGATAGATACTATTCTAAAATCTAGCTAATTTGAAATTCAAATTAAAAATTTTCGCATAAATTAAATAAGCAATAACTAATCAGAATTTTAGGCCCAAAATGTGATTATTTAGGCCAGAAT
>JANTPZ010147627.1:0-17582 GCA_025593235.1 Vachellia pachyceras
TTCTTCTTTTTCCTCTTTCCTACTTTTCATTCTTTCTCTTCCCTCTTTTCTACCCACTTTTTTGCCTCAAAATCCATAAAAACTAATAACTTCCCAAATATAAATCACTTACAAAAATATAGGTTTTGCCTCGGAATCTGTAAAAGCGATTTTCCAAAATCTATTATCCAAAACTTAGGTTTTACCTCGGAATCCGTAAAAACTATTTCCAAAATTACATCCAAACAAGCTCTAAATTTGATGAGTCAGCAATTTCCGTTAGGAGAGACTAACGATGTTAAGTTTGGGGGACTGAAAGTGCACTTTTTAAACATAAATGACTAAAGTGAAACTTGAAGCAAACATAAAGAACTAAAAGTATATTTTAGCCGTACATAAATCAGCGTACATTTATATTAATGGTAGAAGATATTTTTTTATATTATTAATAACATATTGGATAAGTATTTGATAAGAGTTTTATCTTAATTTACTTGGACATGATTATCAAATGCTAATGTAAGCAGACCCATTTTCTCCTGAGTTTTTACTTTTTCCCTTACTAACAAATACTCGACAATATATTTTAATAAAGTTGTTGATCCGAAGTATTCAATACAATTAATTTTATAATGTGTCTGTTTGGGAGGCCATTTTCCCCAACGGGCACGTTTGCCAAGATAAAAATCATCTCAAAATTTGTAAAAATCATCTTGAAATCCGTAAAACCATCTCGAAATCCACAAAATTCCTCGAAATCTGTAAATTCCATTCTCCTAACGGAGTTCCCAAAAACACACAATGATATAAATTTAACAATAATAACTGGGCAAAAATATTTAACAATAATAAGTTAATATGGATGTAAATTAAATAACGTGTTAACCATTTTTTAACACTGTCAAGCGTTAGCAACGCGGTTGGATGAGTAAGGAATTAAAAATTTCGGGTTTAATGAAGCCCGCCATCGTATCAACTGCTCATTTAATTCTATTTATAAGATACTCTAAATATATTTTACATAAATTAAAAAAAAAATTTAGCTAATCTTATTAACTCCTCCTTAAAATTCAAAAACTTCCAACTTTCTTCCTTATTAATATTACATCATGCTTTTGATATAAGAGTTATTTGCCTTCTTTTTAAGTATTTATTAAGAAGTTATTTAACTGATACATTCATTATCTTTCTCAAAAAAATGCTTAACATAAAAACTGAAATATAATCTAATGATGTAGATAATAACTTTACAATATATTTTATAATTAAGTAATTTACTTAACCTTTTCAATCATAAAAAAGAGTCAACTATCATCTTATATTAATAATCAGATATAGTATTCATTATAATTCATGTGAATAAAGTTAACCAATAATAAATAGAGGGTTAAATTATACATAGATGTAAAAAATGTAACAACACGGCTAATAAAACATTCTCTGTCTATTCATAAAACTACCAGAGCACATGAATCCTACCTCCACTCCAACAAACCAACCCACTCAGGAAATAAAGAGCTCCATCGTCAAAAGGCTCGGTCAACGTTTAATTCTCGACACCAACAAACCTCTTCTTCCTTAATGGTTTCTCTTTATTTCTGATTTCCTGTGGTTGTATTTTGGAAATAATTCTTTTCATGGCAAATTGAACACTAAATATAAATGCATTTCTCAGCCCACAATTTAAATGTTTATTCATTGCCTTATGAGAAATTAATTTCTTCTATCAAGGAGTTATTCTTTCTATGCAAGCATATGCATCTACTATCTTAAAATATTTTTTAAATACATTTAGCATTCTGAATGATTTTTTATGCATCGGCCATCATAAAATATTTTTCAAATGCATCCAATACCATAAATTACTAAATGCAAAATTCTTCATATTGTTGCAGGGCCCCACACCCTCCTTAAGGACTTCAGCGCTTCACTTAACGCTGACGGCGGCGCTTCACTTAACTTTGCTGCTACAGACGGAGCCATCGTACGAGAGTACTGTGTAAACGTTGAGCCAGGTCAGAGTCTTAACATAACCTTCACGCCCAACGCATCTCATCCAAACGCTTACGCTTTTGTGAATGGCATCGAGGTGGTCTCTATGCCCACATTTCTTTATTATACAAACCCAGAAAACCAGCTGGCGATGATACTTGATGGAGGACCCAGCAGTTTCCGGTCGACAACAGAAGCACTCTTGAGACTTTGTACAGAACCAACGTTGGCGGAAGTTAGGTCGACTCCGGTAAAGACACCGGCATGTTCCGATACTGGGACCAGGATATTGCCTACTTGAAGAGCGGGGAGCGCCCACATAGTGTATCAGCTGGTTTTGGTTTAAACCTAAACTACAGAGATAATCAAAGTTATTTTGCACCTGATGTTGTATACAAGACTGCTCGAAACTATGGGATGAATGAAACATCCAAATTTAACGTGACCTGGGATTTTCAAGTGGATTCAGTGTGTCATTATATGGTGAGATTGCATTTAAGTGAGTTTGATGAAAACATTGAAAAAGTTGGAGACAGAGTTTTTCAAATCTTCATTAACGATGTTTTGGTGGAACCTGTCGCCGATGTGATCACGGCGAGTTATTGGTTCCTGTCCATAGGGACTACGCGGTGTCAACGCCGAACGATCGAAGCTTAAAGAAGTTGAACCTTTCAATTAAGTTGCAGCCACACCCAACTGCAAGAAGCACTTACAGAGATGTTTTATTGAATGGTATTGAAATTTTGAAAATGAGTGACTACAACGACAATCTTGCGGGTCCTAATCCAGATCCTCTTCAGTCTTCCCCACAGCCATCCACGCCCCCCAAGTCATCAAAGAACGGAAACAAAGCAAAACTAATTTCAATTATCGTTGGGGTAACATCAGGCTTCATTGTGCTGTCTCTGATTGTTCTGTTGATTTTCCGGCGATTTGTTAAAGCTCCGGCGAAGGAAGGAACTTCATGGTGGGGACAAAACTCAGCAGATTCTTCCAAGAAAAACAAATCCCACGGTTCATCATTGCCGTCAGATCTGTGCCGATACTTTTCCATAGATGAGGTAAGATCAGCCACCAATAATTTCGATGATATTTTCATTGTTGGCGTTGGGGGGTTTGGTAATGTTTATAAAGGCTACATTGATAACGGTACGGTCCCTGTAGCAATCAAACGGCTCAAGCAAGGTTTCCAACAAGGCCTACGTGAGTTCCAAACGGAGATTGAAATGCTCTCTCAACTCCGTCACAACCATTTAGTCTCCCTCATCGGTTTCAGCAACGACGGTAACAAGATGATCTTAGTCTACGTGTTCATGGCTCATGGGACCCGCCGTGAACACCTTTACGATTCCGATAACCCTCCACTTTCGTGGAAGAAAAGGTTAGGGATGTGCCTTGGTGCGGCGCGTGGACTCCACTGCCTTCATACCGGTGCGAACCTCAATATAATTCACCGTGATGTGAAATCCACAAATATCAGAAATGGGTGGCTAAGGTTTCGGATTTCGGGTTGTCCAAAATTGGACCCACAGAGATGTCCAAGTCTCACATTAGCACAGTGGTAAAAGGAAGCGTTGGTTACTTGGACCCAGCGTACTATAAGCGTCAACGGTTGACTGAGAAGTCTGACGTGTACTCCTTTGGCGTTGTGTTGATGGAAGTATTCTGTGGGAGAGCTCCTTTGATACGTAACGTGGAGAAGCAGAGATCAAGTTTAGTGGAGTGGGTCCGAAAATGCCATCGCGAGGGTGTGATTCATCAAACGGTTGATCCTCTGCTGATAGAAAGTATAACACCAGAGTGCTTAAAGGCGTTCACTGACATGGCACTGAAGTGTTTGGTGGAAGATGGGAATGAAAGGCCTTCGATGAACGACGTCGTTTGGGGGCTAGAGTTTGCGTTGCAGCTTCAGGAAGGAACAGAGGAATTGGAGGGGCTTGATATTATTGAAGGAGGAAAGAACGAGGAAAGGGCTCTGATAAGGAAAGCGACAGTTAAGGAATAAAGCAAAGAAGGTTTCACGAGCAGTGATGAATCAAGAGGAAGCAAGTTCACTACTTCAAGCAGTGAAGATCGGTCTTTGGTTTCTTAGTTGGTCTTCTCTGAGTTGGGCAATCCAACTGTTTGATGAAGAAAAGTCTACCAAATACTGAAGAAAAGATATTACTGTGTGTTGAATTTTATAGTAACGACGTCATTGTGATGGTAGGTCGGTTGTCGCACCAGTGGACTTTATATATATATATATATATATATATATGTGTGTGTGTGGGAAAAAACTACCCATGAATTTACGATTTAGTCAATGCTCTCTCACTTTGCAGATTGAAAGTAACATAATTATTGAATACTTGCAATCATTGAAATAAAATAAAATGTATGATTACAATATTGTATAAGAGGATTGGATTAATTTAATTTCAATAACTATAAAATAAAAAATAAAATTAATCTTACAACTTATTAAAATTAGGGCCCGTTTGGTTTGATGGAATTTGGAGGCATGGATATGGAAATGGAATTGATTTCTATATCCATGCATGTTTGGTATGATGGAATTGGCTTCTACATGGAAGCCAATTCCATCAAACTCATGGATTTCCAATTCCACATGAAAAGCTTGGATTTCCAATTCCATGTTGATAATTCCTTCTAAAAATTTTTCTAAAATTTTTTTAATTTGATTTAGGTAGTTTTAAAAGTTAAAAAAAGATTTTTTAATTTAGAAGGGCTTTTAGGTCTTTTCATCCAAAAATCATACCTCATTTCCATGACATACCAAACATACTTTTAAATCCCATTTCCATTTCCATTTTCACATCCATTTCTACATCCATTTCCATATTCATATCCATCAAAATGAATTCTGCGTACCAAATGAGGCATTAGATTTATGCCAACTCCAGTCTTTAATACGACTCTTTTAGATTAAGAAATAGATTACTTAAAAATTTTGTTGATTATCATTTTTCTCCAACTCAATTTATCTAAATTATGAATAAATATTTTTTATTATGTAAGTAAATATTTTTAATTATTATATTTATCTTTCTTAATTTTACATATTTCGGTCAAATGTGATTTGGGCAGTGTCATCCCACAAGACATTGACTAAAAGTGTTTTTTCTTCAGTCAACGAAGAAAATATTTGGTTCTGCAAATCCACAAGTTATATCTTATCTCAAATTAGTAATTATATTAAAAACTAAAGCCGTCAGCTAAGAACCAACTTCGAAAATCACACTTCAGAAATTTTAATATTTTCTTCTAACCAAAGACTTGAAAGAAAGCTCTATCTCATAATTTATATATACACATATAGATTTTATTACCCAAATTTATTCTCATATATATATATATATGAATCAGCTTAACCTTGATAAAAAAATCAATCTAATTACAATGACAGTTGATAAAGAGCAATACTTATAATACCATCAAGCGTTTGGATCAATTGGTAAATCATCGTTTCAAATTAACTAGTGATTTTATTTTTGAACCCTAATCCGGCAGTCACATTAATTACCTTAACGGCAGTGGAGTGCCTCTATTGTGATTCAACAATTTCGTGAGTTGGATTAGCGAGCAACTCACATTAGAAAAAAAAGATAATATTTATAATAACTACAAGGACACAATTCTTAAATATAAAGTGAGTGGGTCCTGGACAATATAGTATATATAGAATGATTTTTTTCTATAATATATATATATGGCTCTATCTACTGCGTGACTGTAGTTTTCCATTTTTGATGTCGCATCATTTGATCCGTTTGGTAAAGCGGTGGAGAAGTACTTTTACACAAGTCGAGATAAATATGTGGATTAGATTATCTCGTTTTGCGGAAAACACTGTTGAACGTGTTCTTGAGGGTGGTAAACGTGTTGCCAAATGATGCAATTGACTGACTCCAAAAGCTTGCACGTTCCAAGCAACTTGAGAGCACGAAAAGTTGATGGTATTAAAAGGGTTTAAACCAGTCGTAGGCTCAACGGCGTTGTATCCTATGCAACATGATAGAATTTCTCAATGAATTATTAATGAATCAGAAAAGGAAAGTCGTAGATTTGTTTGGGGGGGGGAGGAGGACAACCTAAAGTGGCATGCAATATCCTGGGAGACAATGTCCATGAAAGGATCGTTAAAGATTATTTATCTGAGGATTTTGATACGGTGACTGAAACTCCTCCTCAAATTCCTCTCAGTCAACAGCATCATATCTTGCAACTTCAAGCTCCTGAGCCTATTATTGAACCTGAGCAGCCTATATTGCCACATCTAAATCAACATCACAACATGGCCAATTGTAATGACAATGATATGGATCGTACATTGGATGAGTATCTAGAGTAAGATCGGACCACTTATCAATTTAGCATTCAATTCCTAGCCATTACCGCCAAAAACTTTGAGATGAAGACAGTCATGCTTCAAATGCTCCAGATAATTGGCTCATTTTTAGGAAATCATAATGAGGATCCTATTGAGCATTTGACACAACTTGTGCAAGTGTGTGAAAACTTCAACCATCACATCATGACTCCTGATGCCCTAAGATTGAGACTTTTTCCTTTGTCACTGAACAAAAAGGCAAGAGCTTGGCTTAGAGCTTTACCACCCAATTCCATCACTACTTGGGATGAGTTGGTAGCTAAATTCAAGGCAAGATTTATTCCAAGGGGTAGATGAGTTGTTGATGTGATCCAACATGACACATCAAATTCAAATGTGCCTTTGCAAATTCCAACTGGTCTAGTCACAATAGCTAAAAACGTCACTAATCTTATTTGGGCTGACAATGGAGCCGTGGATCAAGTTTTGGGCTTAAAGACATTAAACTAAAGAGTTTGGGCCAAGTACTTTACATAGGAAGACTCATTTGTACCTAAATAAGCACATTTTGGGCTTTAAATAATGATAATATTTTATGGGTTTTATTTGTACGAAAATTTATCATTAGTTGTCAAAGTTTCCATTTTCAAGAGTTTCTTTTATTTGCAATTACTGCAAATTAGGTAACTTTTGAGTTTCTTTTTTTAAGAGTTTCCTTATTTGCGATTACTACAAATTAGGTAACCTTTTAATTTCCTTTTTAAGAGTTTCCTTCTTTGCATTTACTGCAAATTAGGTAACTTTTGAGTTTCCTTTTTTAAAAAGTGTCCCTTTTTAATTAGAATTTAATATTTGCAATTAATGCAAAATAGGTCAGATTTGTGTGTTTAATTTAAATACTTTGTACCGCCTCTTTTGACGGGAGCTTGGATTTTGAATGAAAATTTGCATTTTTATGCACATTGATAGGATTCTCTCTAGGGTTCTTTTTAGAACTAACAGACTTATCAAAGTTTCATCAACCTTATGGCGTCTTCCAACACTTAATGGTCATTGTTCTTTTGTGTTCAATGGTTCAAGTGGATTGTCGACCTTTGTTTAGTGTTCTTGGGGTACGTATATTTTAGATTGACTATGGGTTCTTGGGATCTTTCCCTAGTGGGTTCGCACCATCTTGTTATCAAAGCTTAAGTTCAAAACTTAGGTTTTATCTTTCTGTTCATTCAGTTTTACTTTCGTTCATTTTTTCTTTTCTTGTGTCTTATCGTTTCTATTCGTCTTCCAATTCTCTCCATCAATTTGTCCACTTTTCCTTCGTGTTTTTCAATGTTTAATAGGTCTTTTTCATTATTCAAAATCTCATCTTTATGCTTGTTTTGGAATTGTTTCAATCTGAGTTTTCTATGTTGAGTTTTATTCATTTCAAATTTAATGTGTTTAACTGGATTTCTGGGTTTTGAGTGCTTGTGTTAGTTGTTTCTGGCAGATTTTGTTATCTTTGAAAATTGGCAAGTGCACAAAAAATGAAAAAAATAAAAAAAAAATAGAGAGGTGCAAAAAAAGCGAAGGAAAATAATTATTAAAAAAAGAATATAGAGAGAGCAAAAAATGTGAAAGAAAATTTAGAAAAAAGTACAATGTATATGGTGAAAATGAACGATTGAAGAATCTTCAGATATTACTAAGAGGACTTCAAATGATGACTACCGATGCAAATCAATAGATGTCTAGTCATTACTCTAAGTTAAAATGAGACTTTTAAAGAAAGTTGAAAGAGTTGAAACGAGGCTCCCTATGTGTTGATGTATATTTTCAAGAGTTGGAGTTAGCTATGATGAGAGCTTGTGTGAAGAAAACTCTAATAGCGACTAAGTATCATTTTGTATGTGAGATTAATTCTGAGTTAGCCAATTTTGCAAGGATGTGGATCCTCATGATATCAAAGATTTGGTTCCTCTAGTTGTAGAGCATGAGCGCAGAATCAAGCAAGGGGAAATTTCAAAAAGTAGATCAAGTTTAAAGGAGATTGAACCTCTGATTGTTGCTACCCCTATTATAGAGACAATCAAGAAGGAGGAAGAATTGAATATTGAAGATCTTGAGAAATAACATATAGAAGAAGACTTCCCTATTCCAAGTACTGATTTTGTGATTGAAGAAGAATTGAATGCTGAAATTCATGCGAAAAATGCATAGAAGATGAAATTCTTATTCCGAGTGTGAATAGTGTGGTTGAAAAAGATCCCCTCAATGATGAAAAGAAAAGAGAAAATAAAAGAGGCAATGCTTTTGAGACTGTTGTAGAGAAAAATTTTGGTTTGCAGGAAAAAAAGAGATTGAGAATATAAATTGGTCTCAAAATAAAGAGAGTAAAATGGAGAGTTTTGAACGGAGTGAAAATGATATATGAAAAGATTTGTGAGAAAAGTGATATTCTGAATTATTGCAAGGATAATTCCTTGGTTAATAATGTTATTAATCATTACTTTTATTCTGATTCTAGCTGTTGCAGGTATTCTTAGTCAAGTTTCCTAAGAAGCCACCTGATAGATTTTTATCTTCAAGAAGCATCGGGCTCTTAGTCTCTTCATGTACTGAAGACTCGAGGACGAATCTCTTTGAGGAGAGAGGGAATGATGCGATTTAGCATGACACATCAAATTCCAATGAGCATTTGCAAATTCCAAGTGGTCTAATCACAAGAGCTAAAAAGTCACTAATTTTATTTCAGCTGACAATGGAGTTGTGGATTAAGTTTTGGGCTTAGAGAATTGAAACTAAAGAGCTTGGGCCAAGTACTTCACATGGGAAGACTCATTTGGGCCTAAATAAGCACATTTTGGGCTTTAAATGATGATAATATTGTATGGGTTTTATTTGTACGAAAATTTATCATTAGTCGGCAAATTTTACTTTTTTTAAGAGTTTCCTTTATTTGACATTACTGCAAATTAGGTAAGTTTTGAGTTTCTTTTTTAAGAGTTTCCTTATTTGCGATTACTTCAAATTAGGTAACCTTGTAGTTTCCTTTTTTAAGAGTTTCCTTCTTTGCATTTACTGCAAATTAGGTAACTTTTGAGTTTCCTTTCTTTTAAGAGTGTCCCTTTTTTAATTAGAATTTAGTATTTGCAATTAATGCAAATTAGGTCAGATTTGTGAGTTTCATTTAAATACTTTGCATCTCCTCTTTTGACAGGATCATGGATTTTGAATGAAAGTTTGCATTTTATGCACTTAGAAAGGATTCTTTCTAGGGTTCTCTTCAAAACTAACAGACTTATTAAAGCTTGATCAACCTTGTGGCGTCTTCCAACACTTAGGGTTCTTGTTCTTATGGGTTTATCTTCTTGTTCGTAATGAAATTTTTTATGTTTTAATGGAGTTCTAGATGTGATGATATGATTTTGGGTGTTTGAGGAAGGTTTAGTACATGTTTGAGGGATTTTGGTTGTGGTCAATTCTATTTTGGACGATTCAGTGCTTGTTTGGGTGTCTGTCAATAATGTGCTTCAGCCAAAATGCTTGTTGGCTGAACCCAGAGTATTTTTTCATGGTGAGGTGCCTCTCTATGTTGATTGCTTCAACACATCAAATGTTTAGCTGGAGCTTTCTTTTTTTTATAAAAGGAAAAAAATAAAAATAAAAAAATCAATCAATAAATATTTTAATAATTAAGTGAAAATCCCGTAGTTAGGCTGAAGATGAAAAGTAAGAGAAGAGCAGCTGCTCAATCTCAGGTCATTGGCTTACTGATCACACTTTCTGAGAAAGTAGACAGGGTTGAGGCCAAGGTGGACAAACTCACTGATTTTCTTACTCAGTTGGCTACCTTTAACATTTTTTATATAGATAATGAGATGCCTAAACCTTCCAACCCTAATCTCGCTTTAGCAATTTATATGGAACATCAGGAAGGTAGTGCAAATGATGAGATTAGTTATCCTAATAGGACTAATGATGAGATAACTATGGAGATGCTGATTTAGTCAATGGATGAAGCAAGCACTAGTGCATATGAGAGCATGGGGGAGACGGGGGCTATTTCTAGCAAGATGACTTTGGATGATGATTTTGACATTGAATATATTCCATCAGATGAGGATATATGATAATTCTCACTGTTTACTTTCTTTTTGATGCCATGTTGTCAAGTACTGTTTGGTGTGTTTTATATTGTCTTTAGATTTGTGTGTTTATTATCTTTTTCTTGCGCTCTAGTGAACCCTTTGGATTACTATATTGATTGCTTATTTGATGTGGATATTTTGAAATTTCGCATGTGACCATCCATGTTGCTACAGGACATATGATAACTGATGTTTGGTGTTGGTTACTGATGACCAAAATTTGTTTAACACTCTTGTTCACATGTGCATGTGATTTTCCTAGCGACTGATAGCTAGTGATAACCTTTGTAGGTCTTGATTAGGTCACTGAGGACCCATATTTTGACTAGTGTGAATGTTATAAATATCATACTGTACAGGTGCTATTCATTTTCTCTTCCATCCTTTTAGCTGACAATGAGAGCATTGTCAATTTTAAGTTTGGAGTGAGAATATGATGCAATTTTAAAACTATGATGAGTGAATAGAAAATTTTTCCACTTTGAGAGCAAATTGTTGGAATGTTTGACAATTTCTTAAATTTAAACTTATGTTTGTGGAATGTTTAAAATGAGCTAAAATGGTGGATTATTTGTCAAGATTATTTGGATGATCCAATGATATAAATTGTTGCTTGATTTTTATATTGGATAGGAAATCTTGATAAATGTTCTTTGATGAGTGTATTGTGGTGATAAAGCTTGTTATTCGGGAATTTTTAAGAAACTGCGCACTTTTGGAGTTAACTTTATTTTGAATTTTCTTGAAAAAGGGCTTTTCGGCAAATTAGGTTATATGCTTTTGATCAAACTTTTAGTTTCAAAATAATCTTTGGAATTCTTTAAAGTATTCAATTCATTCCATAGGATTTTAAAAAATGATTTGGACAGTTCATAAAATGCGATTGAGCCTTTCAAATTGACCAAAATGATGTTATTCCTTTTTGAACTCTTATCTTGAGTCTTAGTAAAAAAAACCAAGGAAAGATAACTTTTCAAAGCCTAACATTTACCTACCTTTGCCAATGTGAAAACCATGATTCCCTTACTTTGAGATAGATGATAATTGAGTAGGGTGTGATAATGGCTGATGCTACCAAAATTTAATTATACACCATAAATGTATGGGTTGTAAAAATAATATATAGTAAATCAAAGTTGATTCCACATAGACTCAATTTAATAGGTAAATACCTAGAAATCTTGATTTTGTTTTAAGTTGAGCAAATCAAAATACCAATAATGAAAATATAAATTCAAATGGATTAAAATATTAATTCTAACATGCTAGAAAATAATAATTGACACAAGCAACCTAAAGTGACCAATCCATCCTATAAGTTTTAGAGCATGTAATTACCAAAATAAATATATTTAAATTTTAATTTATTCATCTAGAGTATAAATAGATGTAGTGTCTCCCGATAATCTATAACCCTCTATCAAATAAAACTATTATTCCTTAAATAGCTATTTAAGAAGCATTAATTAGAACAATATCACTCTAGTATGATTATACGAGTTCTACAGGTATATTCATATCCTAAAGGTTAATTAGAATAAATTCCAACATCATATTTCTTAGTTTAAAGGTCCAATTAAGATCCCTCTCCCGAGATTAATCTAAATTCCTCCCATTCATACTTAATGTTGATTAAGTAGTAAGTAGACAAGAATATTGAAACTGAATAAACACAATTAAAATTAAATATAAATATAAATAAATAGTTTAAACATGCTTAAATCCTTAAATCAGTTCATAACTACTCTAGATTTAAAGAAAGTTAGCCACACATGGTTTTAATCAAATCTATAATAATAATAATAATAATAATAATAATAATAATAATATTTAGATTCAAGAAACGCATATAGAAAAGAAAGAAGAGAGATGCCGCTGAAGATGAAGACCAAGACTTCTCTTCTTTTCTCTGTGCCCTCGTGTCTCTGCGTATTGCCTCTTTCTTCTTTTCCTCCTGTGCGTCTGTCCATGCGTTCTTCTTCTTGCGTTATGTGTGCACCTAATATCCCTTGCTCAACGTCTTTTCAGCTCCAGCATTTCCCAGCGTGTGTCCCCTCTTGCTTGTCCCCTCCAAGTGCCTCCTTGGATGTGTGTGTGCCTCCTTGGATGTGTGTGTGTTGCATTGCCTTTCTTTCTTTTTCCTGTGCATGCGTCCTTTTCTTGCTTTTTTTTTTTTTTATTTTGATTCCATGCTCTCAATATATACAGTGTCTCCCCTCAAAACCATTGCTCCTCCTTTATTTTTTTATTTTTCTTTTAATCTTTCTTCATTTCTTGATTTGCCAATATCTTCTCTTTTCATTACTTCCTAAAAATATAGCAAGATAATAAAATGAAAAGAAATAAAATAAAATAAAAATTAATAAAAGCTTTAAATTATTAAAATAAAATAAAAATAAAATTAATAAAAGCTTTAAATTATTATTATTTCAATGATTTAATGAATCTTTACGATAATGCACCATTTGATATATTTGTTATTTTGAACTCAGAATCTTTTAAATTTATATTAATAACTCTCCACGTATATTAAAAATATATCTCAAATATACAAAAAATTGGAGGGTTATCAATGACTTTTCAAATGATTGGGAAGAGTAGTGTAGAAGGGGAAAGAATTCACATTGTACAATATTCAAGCCAAAAAAAGCAAGAAGAAGAAGAAAAAAAGGGGGAAAAAAAGAAAAATGTGTGTGTGTGTGTGTGAGAGTGTGTCTAAGGAAGTTACAAAGAAGGCTTGATGTAGTACAGGTTAATTTGGTTTAAGTTTGGGGGAATATGTTTAATGAGAAAAAGAAGGAACTTGTCAAACAGTTATCATCTATTTTAGAGTATATGTTACTTATCCTTAACTTTTTATTTTATAAACCTTAACCCCTAGCCTCGTTACAAGCTAAAAAGTCCCTTTGATTTTTAAGTAATATGGAGTGAATTAGACGAAAAGAGGAAGGAATTAGAGAATCATGAAATTGTTTATTTGAACTTGGGTATATGATGTGAAGTGTTGCTTTTAACTTTGACAAGTGCAAAAGAAATATTTGTTAACTCTACTCACACACTCACACTTAGGAATTCTTAAAAAATAAGTTTTAAATCTACAAATGCATTCATCTTTGCACATTTTCTTTATTTCTTATTTGATAAGATTTCTTGAGCAGCTAATGAGGATCATTGCTTATGTATGAAAGACATGCAATTGATTATTTCAATTGGAATACAAGTTTTTGCTTGAGGACAAGAAAAGGTTTACGTTTTAGAGTGTGATAACTCCTAGAAATTGATAACATTCCGGCTTATTTTCTTCTCATTTTATCTGTTTTTGAAACCCAAAATGTGTAGAAAGCGTTGTTTTAGAAGAAAATGTGCATCACGTTAAATTCAAAGAATTGCTTGAATTATTTGGCATATTTTGTGATTATAATATAACTCATGTTTTCTCTATTTTATAGAGGGTGAAAGACGAGTTGTAATGTTGTTCAAAGGCCAAAAAACAAAGCTTGTAGCAATAAAGATTGAACAAAGATCATCTATCATGAAGCTAGGCCACATGCTTCAGCCAACAAACAGCTTGGCTGAAGCCAATGAGGACCTGATGCTCTTTGTGCCACATGCTTCAGCCAACATGAATTTTGGTTGAAGCCAATAAAGATCTGACAATCGTACAGCTACAAGTTTTACTTGATGCAGCTGGCTTTAGGGTTACATATTGAAGGGTTTGGCCAAAATGCATTCATTCTTCACTCTTAGGAGGTTCTTGAGGCCACTCTTTGCTACTTTTGGAGATTTTTAAAATATTTGGAGCTTTGGAAGAAATTCCGAGAGAGATTTTGGAGTTCTAATCTAGGGTTTTATTCTTCTCTTCTCTTTTCTCATTAGTTGATTATGCTTTCACTAATTAAGCTCATTTTTCCTGTACATAGCCATATGAGTAGCTAAGCATTTCCTTTCTAGGATTACTTTGAACTTCTATATGGATTAAAACTTTGTTATTCTCTTTTATTTTGGCATTTAATGAAGGATTATGTGTTGATTTTATTCTTTGCTTCATACCTCTAAATGCTTGATCACCATTTAGTTAATTTGTTGAATGAGAAGATGCTTGAGAGAGATTTTTTTTTGTTTAAAAAACTTAGAAAAACTCATGCTAGACTTAAAACTTATGATTGAGTGGAGAGTTTGTTGGTAGGAAAGAGACTTACCTATTAACCTAGTATTGCCATTATAAGATTGGTACTTAATGAATATTTTCACTAGCTTATTGCAAGAGATTGAATGGGTTCTTGAAAATAAATGTTAGTTTTGACTTGAGAGAGCTTTCCCAATATTTGTGAATCTTAGGCAAACATTAGATTCTTCATTAAAGCTAATTAAGAGGGAAATAACCAGTTTTATGAAGCATAGAAGAAGAAGTAATCCTAGAGTCTCAATTCCATGGAGTTAGAATCAACTTTTTCATTTTAAATTACTTTGTTTTGGAATCAACAGTTATTTAATAAATTGAACTTCTTAAAATGATTTTTACCCCACCGAATTAAGAGCACACTTAATTATTCGCTCACTTTTGCTATTGTCTTTGTGGGAACGATAACTTTTTATACTGCTTGCAACATGTATAGTTATGGTAGAAAAACGATGACCTATATTCTCCTAGGTATCAGAGTGTGAAGATCAATCATACTGAATAACTTGTGAAGAAGCAATATTGATTTGGTCCTTTTATAATTTTCTATATTTTCCCTCAAACTTTAGAACTGCATGAATTTCTCTGTACACATCAAATTTAGACAAACTTTGACTCATTTCAAGCCTTGGAATATATTCTATTTAACTAAAAGATTTCATACAGTTTGGATACCGTTTGCCCTATTTTGCACTTACCTCAACTTAGGCATTTGCCCTATTTTTTTACCACCTTTAGACATGACATTCACTTATTCTTTCTTATACACCTCTACTTTTAATTTACTTTGATATACACAGCTTGCTCATATGATTTACATAGCATTTACACCATGCTTATCAAAGTTGAGGTTCAACATGCACAGCTCCATAACCTAAATAATTATAGACATTTTTCATCATCCTCTTATCAACAACATAACTTGGAGTCACATTTCCCACCTTTTGGTCTCCACCTCCTTGCTCTTACCCTTTTTGAACTTTGGCTTAGAGGTTTGCATGATAGAAAGAATGATCTTTTTTTAAAATCTCAATAGCAAAAGTAACTAATTAGCATATTAACATGTTGTTAATGCTATGTTTTGATGATAGCAAAATCTAGTGTTTTATATTTCGTATGAATTATGAAGTTAGCAAATGTTTTTGAACTTGAATTATGAATGTTGATGTTGCATTTCTTGAGTTTGGCATGATGTTGCTCAAATTTCAAAGTTACAAATTGTTTTCAAACCAATGCTTTCAAAAATGCTCGAGCAGTAATTAAAGCATTGCCAACACTCGAGCATTGCAGCTCAATGCTCGAGTATCGTGTTTCAAAACTTGAATATTTTGAGCAATACTTGCATTAGTGCTCAAACATAAAATCAAGCAGTGCCAACTGTAATATCCATAATTTTCATGCTAAATGAAATAAAGGCTAATATGAGGATTAAGATGATGAATTAGAGACGAGAAGTAGATGGCTCAAAAAGAAAGAAAGATTAAGGGCCGAAAGTTTAGGCACGAAGTTCCGTGTGAATTCCAAAATTAAGTATATTTGCCCTATAAGCAAAATGAGGATGGGAAACCTTATAGGAAGAGACCCATATGTCATTTAATAAAAGACCAAGGGCATAACGGTCTTTCAGTATCAAAAGTAAGGGCAAAATAGTAATTTTGAAAAAAGTAGATAAAGTAAGGGCAAAATGGTAATTATGAGAAAGTTGAAGGGCATTTTGGTCATTTGACAAAAGAAAAGTCAAAGTCAAGGTCAAAGTCAACCAGTTGACCAAAATATCAGAAAAATTTACAGATGCCCAAAAGATAGATATCGACATACCGGTCGTAATGATGTAACACGGATTTTCCAAATTCAGACCCGATTTCCGTCTACGGAATTTTGAAGGGTAAATGAGGAAAAATAATTATTTGAAATATTATGAGCTCTTCAAAAATTTGGAGAAAAATATGAAAAATCCATTGAATTATATAGTATTTGATAAAATTATTATCCAGTGTACAATTAAGGCGATTTTCCCGAAAATTGGGAAAAATACCCGAAAAATCCCCGGAAAATAATTATTTCGAAAATTAATTTTGGAAAATCAAGAGGGCATTTTGGAAAAAGGAAAAGGGCATGAGAATCAGTGAAAAATATAGTATTTTTCAAGGCCCTAAAAGAAATTTGCTCTCTGATTGTTCCGTTTCAGGGATTTTTGACAGGATAAAATAATCCTGCAAAATTGAGGTATGTAAAGGGTATTTTGGGAATAATAATTTTATTATATTCAAGATGGAATTATGGAGATTAAATGAAAAATAAAATATCTCCGGTAAAAAGTGTAATCGGTAAAAGTAACCGAATGGGATCCAATTTGGTTAGAGTAACCAAATGGTAAACAGATTTTTACAGCCATGATTAGCACTTTATGAGGGCTGTTAAGAACATGACAAGTGACATAAAGGTGGCTCCGTAATAGCCATTAGATTTCATTAAAGTGGCAAGATCAAATCTCCACCTTTGATTCCATAAATAGGTTAATTAATAAATCACAATTTCCCTCCATCTTCCAGCCACTTCAGCACGCCAAACCAACAGAGAAAATGGGAGCAAATTCAAGTCATTCATGGAGGAAGAAGGAGAGAAAAGCTTGAGAGGAAATCAATGTAAAAGCTTGTACACCTTAAACCTACACATCAAAATGATCCTTGCAAGCTCTTCTACAATTTCCATGGAGTAGTTTCTTGATTATTTCTCTCTTTTGGAAGTTTCAAAGTTACTGTTCTTGAGAGATAAAGTGAGAAAGATGAAGAGTTAGAGCTAATAATGGTAGGCAAAATGCTCCTTGTGTTGTAAGGAGTAGTTTGGTGTATATATTGTGCTTGTTTGATGGTTGGTTGTTGATTTTGTAAATTTGGGATGTCAAAACCTAAGGGGTTATGCTGCCAAAATTTTCATGGAATGAGGGAGAGTTGAATTTAAGTCATATTAT
>JANTPZ010147629.1:0-14002 GCA_025593235.1 Vachellia pachyceras
TTAATTATCTTAATTTTTACAGGATTAATTTATCCTGTCCAAAATCCCTGAAACGGACAATCGGAGAGCAAATTTCTTTTAGGGCCTTGAAAAATACTATATTTTTCACTGATTCTCATGCCTTTTTCCTTTTTCCAAAATGCCCTCTAGATTTTCCAAAATTAACTTTCGAAATAATTATTTTCCGGGGATTTTTTGGGTATTTTTCCCAATTTTCGGGAAAATCGTCTTAATTATATACCGGGTAATAATTTTATTAATTAATACATAATTCACTGGATTTTCCATATTTTTCTCCAAATTTTTGAAGAGCTCCTGATATTTTAAATAATTACTTTTCCTCTTTCGCCCTTCAATTCAATTGTTTGAGAGTTAAATGATTAATTCCTGTAACACAAGTCTTGTTAAAAAAATATGCGTTTTTTTTGCCAAACTAGTTGAATTTTGAAAAAACACGGTTTAATGATTCTTAATTAAAATTGAGTCACAGTGATGTTTCCGTTATACTGTATGAGAGTTGAAAGATTTATTCATGTAACACAAGTCTTGTTAAAAAATATGCTCGTTTTTGCCAAACTAGTTGAATTTTAAAAAAACACGGTTTAACGAATCTAAATTAAAACTGAGTCAGAGTGATGTTTTCGTTGAATTTTATGAGAGTTAAATGATTAATTCATGTAATACAAATCTTGTTAAAAAATATGCTCTTTTTTTGCCAAACTAGTTGAATTTTGAAAAAACACGATTTAACGAATCCAAAATAAAACTGTGTCACAGTGATGTTTCCATTAAATTTTTTGAGAGTTAAATGATTAATGCATGTAACCTAAGTCTTGTTAAAAAATTTGCCCTATTTTGCCAAACTAGTTGAATTTTGAAAAAACACGATTTAAAGAATCCTAATTGAAACATAGTCACAGTGATGCTTCCATTCAATTGTATGAGCACTAGAACTGTTAAAAATATTGGCCCTTTTTTGCCAAACTAGTTGAATTTTGAAAAAACACGATTTAATGAATCCTAATTAAAACTGAGTCACAGTGATGTTTCCATTAAATCTTATAAGTGTTAAATGATTTATTCATGTAACACAAGTCTTGTTAAAAAATATGCACTTTTTTGCCATACTAGTTGAATTTTGAAAAAACACGATTTAAAGAATTCTAATTAAAACATAGTCACAGTGATGTTTCCATTCAATTGTATGAGAGTTAAATGATTAATTCCTGTAACACAAGTCTTGTTAAAAAAATATGCACTTTTTTTGCCAAACTAGTTGAATTTTGAAAAAAACACGATTTAACGATTCCTAATTAAAACTGAGTCACAGTGATGTTTCCATTAAATCATATGAGTGTTAAATGACCTATTCATGTAACACAAGTCTTGTTAAAAAATATGCTCTTTTTTGCCAAGCTAGTTGGATTTTGAAAAAAACACGGTTTAACGAATCCTAATCAAAATTGAGTAACAGTGATGTTTCCATTAAATTTTATTAGAGTTAAATGATTAATGCATGTAACCCAATTCTTGTTAAAAAATATGTTCTTTTTTTGCCAAACAAGTTGAATTTTGAAAAAAAACGATTTAACGAATCCAAATTAAAACTGAGTCACACTGATGTTTGCATTGAATTTTATGAGAGTAAAATGATTAATTCATGTAACACAAGTCTTGTTAAAAAATATGCCCGTTTTAGCCAAACTAGTTGAATTTTGAAAAAACACGATTTAAGGAATCCTAATTAAAACTGAGAAACAGTGATGTTTCCATTAAACTATATGAGAGTTAAATGATTTATTCATGTAACACAAGTCTTGTTAAAAAAATATGCTCCTTTTTTGCCAAACTAGTAGAATTTTGAAAAAACACGGTTTAACGATTCCTAACTAAAACTGAGAAACAGTGATGTTTCCATTAAACTGTATTAGAGTTAAATGATTTATTCATATAACACAAGTCTTGTTAAAAAATATGCGTGTTTTTGCCAAACTAGTTGAATTTTGAAAAAAACACGGTTTAACGAATCCAAATTGAAACTGAATCACAGTGATGTTTGCATTGAATTTTATGAGAGTTAAATGATTAATTCATGTAACACAAATCTTGTTGAAAAAATATGATCTTTTTTTGCCAAACTAGTTGAATTTTGTAAAAACACGATTTAATGAATCCAAATTAAAACTGAGTCACAGTGATGTTTCCATTAAATTTTTTAAGAGTTAAATGATTAATGCATCTAACCCAAGTCTTGTTAAAAAATATTCTATTTTTTGCCAAACTAGTTGAATTTTGAAAAAACAAGATTTAAAGAATTCTAATTAAAACATAGTCACAGTGATGTTTCCATTCAATTGTATGAGAGTTAAATGATTAATTCCTGCAACACTAGTCTTGTTAAAAATATATGCCCTTTTTTGCCAAACTAGTTGAATTTTGAAATAACACGGTTTAACGAATCCTAATTAAAACTAAGTAATAGTGATGTTTCCATTAAATAGAATGAGAGTTAAATGATTTATTCATGTAACACAAGTCTTGTTAAAAAATATGCACTTTTTTTGCCAAACTAGTTGAATTTTGAAAAAACACGATCTAACGATTCCTAATTCAAACTGAGTCACAGTGATGTTTTCATTAAATTTTTTAACAGTTAAATGATTAATGCATCTAACCCAAGTCTTGTTAAAAAATATTCTCTTTTTTGCCAAACTAGTTGAATTTTGAAAAAACAAGATTTAAAGAATTCTAATTAAAACATAGTCACAGTGATGTTTCCATTCAATTGTATGAGAGTTAAATGATTAATTCCTGCAACACTAGTCTTGTTAAAAATATATGCCCTTTTTTGCCAAACTAGTTGAATTTTGAAATAACACGGTTTAACGAATCCTAATTAAAACTAAGTAATAGTGATGTTTCCATTAAATAGAATGAGAGTTAAATGATTTATTCATGTAACACAAGTCTTGTTAAAAAATATGCACTTTTTTTGCCAAACTAGTTGAATTTTGAAAAAACACGATCTAACGATTCCTAATTCAAACTGAGTCACAGTGATGTTTTCATTAAATTTTTTAACAGTTAAATGATTAATGCATCTAACCCAAGTCTTGTTAAAAAATATTCTCTTTTTTGCCAAACTAGTTGAATTTTGAAAAAACAAGATTTAAAGAATTCTAATTAAAACATAGTCACAGTGATGTTTCCATTCAATTGTATGAGAGTTAAATGATTAATTCCTGCAACACTAGTCTTGTTAAAAATATATGCACTTTTTTGCCACACTAGTTGAATTTTGAAATAACACGATTTAACGAATCCTAATTAAAACTAAGTAATAGTGATGTTTCCATTAAATAGATTGAGAGTTAAATGATTTATTCATGTAACACAAGTCTTGTTAAAAAAATATGCACTTTTTTTGTCAAACTAGTTGAATTTTGAAAAAACACGATTTAACGATTCCTAATTAAAACTGAGTCACAGTGATGTTTCCATTAAATCTTATGAGTATTAAATGATTTATTCATGTAACACAAGTCTTGTAAAAAAATATGCTCTTTTCTGCCAAGCTAGTTGAATTTTGAAAAAACACGATTAACGAATCCTAATTAAAACTGAGTGACAGTGATGTTTCCATTAAATTTTATGAGAGTTAAATGATTTATTCATGTAACACAAGTTTTGTTAAAAAAAATATGCTCTTTTTTGCCAAACTAGTTGAATTTTGAAAAAACACGATTTAATGAATCCTAATTAAAACTGAGTGACAGTGATGTTTCCATTAAATTTTTTGAGAGTTAAATGATTAATGCATGTAACCCAAGTTTTGTTAAAAAATATGCCCTTTTCTGCCAAACTAGTTGAATTTTGAATAAACATGATTTAACAAATCCTAATTAAAACTGTGTCACAGTGATGTTTCCATTCAATTTTAGGAGAGTTATATGATTAATTTCTGTAACACTAGGCTTCTTAAAAAAATAAGCCCACTTTTGCTAAAGTAGTTGAATTTTGGAAAAAAAATGATTTAACGTATCTTAATTAAAATTGAGCCACAGTGATGTTTAAAAATGCTTCCATTCAATTGTATGAGCACTAGAACTGTTAAAAATATTAGCCCTTTTTTGTCAAACTAGTTGAATTTTGAAAAAACACGATTTAACAAATCCTAATTAAAACTGAGCAACAATGATGTTTCCCTTAAACTGTATGAGAGTTGAATGATTTATTCATGTAACACAAATCTTGTTAAAAAAATATGCTATTTTTTTGCCAAACTAGTAGAATTTTGAAAAAAAACACCGTTTAACGAATCCAAATTAAAATTGAGTCACAATGATGTTTGCATTGAATTTTATGAGAGTTAAATGATTAATTCATGTAACACAAATCTTGTTAAACAATATGCTCGTTTTTGCCAAACTATTTGGATTTTGAAAAAACACGGTTTAACGAATCCAAATTAAAACTGAGTCACAGTGATGTTTGCATTGAATTTTATGAGAGTTAAATGATTTATTCATGTAACACAAATCTTGTTAAAAAATATGCTCTTTTTTTGCCAAACTAGTTGAATTTTGAAAAAACACGATTTAACGAATCCAAATTAAAACTGAGTCACACTGATGTTTGCATTGAATTTTATGAGAGTTAAATGATTAATTCATGTAACACAAGTCTTGCTAAAAAATATACCCATTTTTGCCAAACTAGTTGAATTTTGAAAAAACACGATTTAAGGAATCCTAATTAAAACTGAGTCACAGTGATGTTTCCATTAAACTGTATTAGAGTTAAATGATTTATTCATATAACACAAGTCTTGTTAAAAAATATGCTCGTTTTTGCCAAACTAGTTGAATTTTGAAAAAAACACGTTTTAACGAATCCAAATTGAAACTGAGTCACAGTGATGTTTGCATTGAATTTTATGAGAGTTAAATGATTAATTCATGTAACACAAATCTTGTTAAAAAATATGCTCTTTTTTTGTCAAACTAGTTGAATTTTGTAAAAACACGATTTAACGAATCCAAATTAAAACTGAGTCAGAGTGATGTTTCCATTAAATTTTTTGAGAGTTAAATGATTAATTCCTGTAACACTAGGCTTCTTAAAAAAATAAGCCCTTGTTTGCTTAAGTAGTTGAATTTCGAAAAAAACACGATTTAACTTATCCTAATTAAAACTGAGCCCAGAGTGACGTTTCCATTCAATTTTTTGAGAGTTAAATGATTAGTTCATGTAACACTAGTCTTCTAAAAAAATAAGCCCTTTTTTGCTGAACTAGTTGAATTTAGAAAAAAAACCGGATTTAACGTATCCTAATTAAAACTGAGTCACACTGATGTTTCAATTCAATTTTTTGAGAGTTAAATGGTTATTTCATGTAACACAAGTCTTGTTAAAAAATATGCCTTTTTTTGCCAAACTAGTTGAATTTTGAAAAAACACGATTTAACGAATCCAAATTAAAACTGAGTCACACTGATGTTTGCATTGAATTTTATGAGAGTTAAATGATTAATTCATGTAACACAAGTCTTGTTAAAAAATATGCCCGTTTTTGCCAAACTAGTTGAATTTTGAAAAAACATGATTTAACGAATCCAAATTAAAACTGAGTGACAGTGATGTTTCCATTAAACTGTGTGAGAGTTAAATGATTTATTCATGTAACACAAGTCTTGTTAAAAAAAATATGCTCCTTTTTTGCCAAACTATTTGAATTTTGAAAAAACACGATTTAACGAATCCGAATTAAAACTGAGTCACAGTGATGTTTCCATTCAATTTTAGGAGAGCTAAATGATTAATTCATGTGACACAAGTGTTGTTAAAAAATATGCCCCTATTTTGCTAAACTAGTGAATTTTGTAAAAACACGATTTAACGAATCCTAATTAAAACTGAATAACAGTGATGTTTCCATTAACTTTTATAAGAGTTAAATGATTTATTCATGTAACACAAGTCTTGTTAAAAAAATATGCCCTTTTTTTGCAATCGAGTTGATTTTTGAAAAAACACGATTTAAAGAATCGTAATTAAAACTGAGTCACAGTGATGTTTCCATTCAATTGTATGAGAGTTAAAAGATTAATTCCTGTAACACTAGTCTTGTTAAAAATGTTGGCCTTTTTTTGCCAAACTAGTTGAATTTTGAAAAAACACGATTTAAAAAATCCTAATTAAAACAGAGTCATAGTGATGTTTCCATTCAATTCCATGAATGTTAAATGTTTAATTCCTATAACACCAGTCATGTTAAAAAAAGTGCAATTTTAAAAAACACGATTTAACGAATTCTAATTAAAACTGAGTCACAGTGATGTTTCCATTCAATTGTATGAGTGTTAAATGATTAAGTGTTGTTAAAAAAATATGCCCTTTTTTGGAAAACTAGTTGTATTTTGAAAAAATACGATTTAACGAATCTTAATTAAAAATGCGAAACAGTGATGTTTCCATAAATTTTATGAGAGTTAAATGATTTATTCATGTAACAAATCTTGTTAAAAAAACATGCCCTTTTTTGCCAAACTACTTGAATTCTGACGAATTCTCGCTTTAACGAATCCTAATTAAAACTGAGTCACATTGATGTTTCCATTCAATTTTTTGAGAGTTAAATGGTTAATTCATGTAACACAAGTCTTGTTTAAAAAATATGCCCTTTTTTTCCAGACTAATTGAAGTTTGAAAAAACAAGATTTAAAGAATCCTAATTAAAACTGAGTCACAGTGATGTTACCATTCAATTGTATGAGAGTTAAATGATTAATTCCTGTAACACTAGTCTTGTTAAAAATATATGCCCTTTTTTGCCAAACTAGTTGAATTTTGAAAAAAATGATTTAACGAATCCTAATTAAAACTGAGTAACAATGATGTTTCCATTAGATTGTATGAGAGTTAAATGATTAATTCATGTAACACAACCCTTGTCAAAAAAAATGTGCACTTTTTTTGCCAAACTAGTGGAATTTTGAAAAAACACGATTTAATGAATCCTAATTAAAACTGAGTCACTGTGATGTTTCAGTTCAATTTTATGAGAGTTAAATGATTAATTCATGGGACACAAGTTTTGTTAAAAAATATGCCATTTTTTGCTGAACTAGTTGAATTTTGAAAAAACACAATTTAACGAATCCTAATTAAAACTGAGTCACAGTGATGTTTCCATTCAATTTTATGAGAGTTATATTATTAATTCCTGTAACACTAGTCTTCTTTAAAAAATAAGCCCTTTTTTCCTAAACTTGTTGAATTTTGAAAAAAACACGATTTAACATATCCAAATTAAAACTCAGTCACAATGATGTTTCAATTCAATTTTATGAGAGTTAAATGATTTATTCCTGTGACACCAGTCTTGTTAAAAATATATTCCCATTTTTGCAAAACTAGTTGAATTTTGAAAAAACACGATTTAACGAATCCTAATTAAAACTGAGTAACAGTGATGTTCCATTAAATTTTATGAGAGTTAAATGATTTATTCATGTAACACAAGTCTTGTTAAAAAAATATTCCCTTTTTTGCCAAACTACTTGTATTTTGAAAAAACACGCTTTAACGAATCCTAATTAAAACTGAGTCACATTGATGTTTCCATTCGATTTTTTGAGAGTTAAATGGTTAATTCATGTCACACAAGTCTTGTTTAAAAAATATGCCCTTTTTTCCCAAACTAATTGAATTTTGAAAAAACACGATTTAAAGAATCCTAATTAAAACTGAGTCACAGTGATGTTACAATTCAATTGTATGAGAGTTAAATGATTAATTCCTGTAACACTAGTCTTGTTAAAAATATATGCCCTTTTTTGCCAAACTAGTTGAATTTTGAAAAAACACGATTTAACGAATCCTAATTAAAACTGAGTCACAGTGATGTTTCCATTCAATTTTTTGAGAGTTAAATGATTAATTCATGTGACACAAGTCTTGTTAAAAAAATAAGCTCCTTTTTGCCAAACTAGTTGAATTTGGAAAAACATAATTTAATGAATCCTAGTTAAAACTGAGTAACAGTGATGTTTCCATTAAATTGTGTGAGAGTTAAATGATTTGTTCATGTAACACACACCTTGTTAAAAAAATATGCCCTTTTTTGCCAAACTAGTTGAATTTTGAAAAACACGATTTAATGAATCCTAATTAAAACTGAGTCACTGTGATGTTTCCATTCGATTGTATGAGAGTTAAATAATTTATTCTTATAACACTAGTCTTGTTAAAAATATATGCCCTTTTTTGCAAAACTAGTTGAATTTTGAAAAAACACGTTTAACAAATCCTAATTAAAACTGAGTAACAGTGATGTTTCCATTAAATTTTATGAGAGTTAAATGATTTATTCATGTAACACCAGTCTTGTTAAAAAAATATTCCCTTTTTTGCCAAACTAATTGAATTTTGAAAAAACAAGCTTTAACGAATCCTAATTAAAACTAAGTCACATTGATGTTTCCATTCAATTTTTTGAGAGTTAAATGGTTAATTCATGTAAAACAAGTCTTGTTAAAAAATATGCCGTGTTTTGCCCAACTAATTGAATTTTGAAAAAATACAATTTAAAGAATCCTAATTAAAACTGAGTCACAGTGATGTTTCCATTCAATTGTATGAGAGTTAAATGATTAATTCCTGTAACACTAGTCTTGTTAAAAATATGTGCTCTTTTTTTGCCAAACTAGTGGAATTTTGAAAAAATACGATTTAACGAATCCAAATTAAAACTCACTCACAGGGATGTTTCCATTCAATTTTATGAGAGTTAAATGATTAATTCATGTGACACAAGTGTTGTTAAAAAAAATGCCATTTTTTGCCGAACAAGTTGAATTTTGAAAAAACACGATTTAACGAATTCTAATTAAAACTGAGTCATAGTGATGTTTCCATTCAATTTAATGAGAGTTATATGATTAATTCCTGTAACACAACTTGTGTTAAAAAAATACGCTCTTTTTTTGCCAAACTAGTTGAATTTCAAAAAAACATGATTTAACGAATCATAATGATGTTTCCATTCAATTTTATAAGAGTTAAATGACTAATTCATGTAACGCTAGTCTTGTTAAAAATAAATGCCCTTTTTTACTGGACTAGTTGAATTTTGAAAAAACACGATTTAACGAATCCTAATTAAAACTGAGTAACAGTGATGTTTCCATTAATTTTGATGAGAGTTAAATGATTTCTTCATGTAACACATGCCTTGTTAAAAAAATATGCCCTTTTTTGCAAAACTAGTTGAATTTTAAAAAACACGATTTAACGAATCCAAATTAAAACTCAGTCACAGTGATGTTTCAATTCAATTTTATGAGAGTTAAATGATTAATTCATGTGACACAAGTTTTGTTAAAAAATATGCCATTTTTTGCCGAACTAGTTGAATTTTGAAAAAACACGATTTAACGAATCCTAATTAAAACTGAGTCACAGAAATGTTTCCATTCAATTTTATGAGAGTTATATGTTAATTCCTGTAACACTGGTCTTCTTTAAAAAATAAGCTCTTTTTTCCTAAACTAGTTGAATTTCGAAAAAAACAGGATTTAACGTATCCTAATTAAACCTTAATCACATTGATGTTTCCATTCAATTGTATGAGAGTTAAATGATTAATTCCTGTAACACTAGTCTTGTTAAAAATATATGCCCTTTTTTGCTAAGCTAGTTGAATTTTGAAAAAACACGATTTAACGAATCCTAATTAAAACTGAGTAACAGTGATGTTTCCATTTAATTTGATGAGAGTTAAATGATTTCTTCATGTAGCACATGCCTTGTTAAAAAAATATGCCCTTTTTTGCATAACTAGTTGAATTTTAAAAAACATGATTTAACGAATCCAAATTACAACTGAGTCACAGTGATGTTTCCATTCAATTGAATTAGAGTTCAATGATTAATTCCTTTAACACTAGTCTTGTTAATAATATAATCCCTCTTTTGCCAAACTAGTTTAATTTTGGAAAAACACGATTTAACGAATCCTAGTTAAAAGTGAGTAACAGTGATGTTTCCATTAAATTGTATGAGAGTTAAATGATTTATTCATGTAACACAAGTCTTGTTAAAAAATATGCTCTTTTTTGCCAAAGTAGTTGAATTTTGAAAAAACGCGATTTAACGAATCCTAATTAAAACTGAGTAAGAGTGATGTTTCCATCAAATTGTAAGAGAGTTAAATGATTAATTCCTGTAACACTAGTCTTTTTAAAAATATAAGCCCTTTTTTGCCAAACTAGTTGAATTTTGGAAAAACATGATCTAACAAATCCCAGTTAAAATTGAGTAACAGTGATGTTTCCATTAAACTGGATGAGAGTTAAATGATTTATTCATGTAACACAACTCGTGTTAAAAAGATACGCTCTTTTTTTGCCAAACTAGTTGAATTTCAAAAAAAACGATTTAACGAATCCAAATTAAAACTGAGTCACAGTGATGTTTCCATTCAATTATATAAGAGTTAAATGACTAATTCATGTGACACAAGTGTTGTTAAAAAGTATGACCTTTTTTCTGAACTAGCTGAATTTTGAAAAAGCACGATTTAATGAATCCTAATTAAAACTGAGTAACAGTGATGTTTTCAATAAATTTTATGATAGTTGAATGATTTATTCATGTAACACAAGTCTTGTTAAAAAAATATGTCCTTTTTTGCCAAACTAGATGAATTTTAAAAAAACACGATTTAACGAATCAAATTAAAACTGAGTCACAGTGATGTTTCCATTCAATTGTATGAGAGTTAAATGATTTATTCCTGTAGCACTAGTTTTGTTAAAAATATATGCCCTTTTTTTTGCTAAACTAGGTGAATTTTAAAAAACATGATTTAACGAATCCTAATTAAAACTGAGTAACAGTGATGTTTCCATTAAATTTGATGTGTTAAATGATTTCTTCATGTAACACATGCCTTGTTAAAAAAATATGCCCTTTTTTTCAAAACTAGTTGAATTTTAAAAAAAATACGATTTAACGAATCCAAATTAAAACTAAGTCACAGTGATGTTTACATTCAATTGTATGAGAGTTAAATGATTTATTCATGTAACACAAGTCTTGTTAAAAAAATATGCCCTTTTTTGCCAAACTAGTTGAATTTTAAAAAAACACGATTTAACGAATCCAAATTAAAATTGAGTCACAGTGATGTTTACATTCAATTGTATGAGAGTTAAATGATTTATTCCTGTAACACTAGTCTTGTTAAAAATATATGCCCTTTTTTGCAAAACTAGTTGAATTTTTAAAAAAAACACGATTTAACGAATCCTAATTAAAACTGAGTAACAGTGATGTTTCCATTAAATTTTATGAGAGTTAAATGATTTATTCATGTAACACAAGTCTTGTTAAAAAAATATGCCCTTTTTTTGCCAAACTATTTGAATTTTGAAAAAACACGCTTTAATGAATCCTAATTAAAACTGAGTCACATTGATGTTTCCATTCAATTTTTTGAGAGTTAAATGGTTAATTCATGTAACACAAGTCTTGTTTAAAAAATATGGCCTTTTTTGCCAAACTAATGGAATTTTGAAAAAATAAGATTTAAAGAATCCTAATTAAAACTGAGTCACAATGATGTTACCATTCAATTGTGTGAGAGTTAAATGATTAATTCCTGTCACACTAGTCTTGTTAAAAATATATGCCCTTTTTTGCCAAACTAGTTGAATTTAGAAAAAACACGATTTAACAAATACTAATTAAAACACAGTTACAGTGATGTTTCCATTCAATTTTTTGAGAGTTAAATGATTATTTCATGTGACACAAGTCTTGTTAAAAAAATAAGCTCTTTTTTGCCAAACGAGTTGAATTTTGAAAAAACACGATTTAACTAATCCTAATTAAAACTTAGTAATAGTGATGTTTCAATTCAATTGTATGAGAGTTAAATGATTAATTCCTGGAACACTAGTCTTGTTAAAAATATAAGCCCTTTTTTGCCAAACTAGTTGAATTTGAAAAAACGAGATTTAAAGAATCCTTGTTGAAAGTGAGTAACAGTGATGTTTCCATTAAATTGTATGAGAGTTAAATGATTTATTCCTGTAACACTAGTCTTGTTAAAAATATATGCCCTTTTTTGCAAAACTAGTTGAATTTTGAACAAACACCATTTAACGAATCATAACTAATACTGAGTTACAGTGATGTTTCCATTAAAGTTTGAGAGTTAAATGATTTATTCCTGTAACACTAGTCTTGTTAAAAATATATGCCCTTTTTGCAAAATTAGTTGAATTTTGAAAAAACACGATTTAACGAATCCTAATTAAAACTGAGTTACATTGATGTTTCCATTAAATTTTAAGAGGGTTAAATGATTTATTCATGTCACACAAGTCTTGTTAAAAAATAAGCCCTTTTTTGCTAAGCTAGTTGAATTTCGAAAAAAACGATTTAACATATCCTATTTAAAACTTAATCACATTGATGTTTCCATCCAATTTTTTTAGAGTTAAATGGTTAATTTAAGTAACACGAGTCGTGTTAAAAAAATATGCCCTTTTTTGCCAAACTAATTGAGTTTTGAAAAAACACGATTTAAAGAATCCTAATTAAAACTGAGTCACATTGATGTTTCCATTCAATTGTATGAGAGTTAAATGGTTAATTCCTGTAACACTAGGCTTGTTAAAAATATATGCCCTTTTTTGCCAAACTAGTTGAATTTTGAAAAAACACGATTTAAAGAATCCTAATTAAAACTGAGTCACAGTGATGTTTCCATTCAATTTTTCGAGAGTTAAATGATTAATTCATGCGACACATGTCTTATTAAAAAATATGCCCTTTTTTGCCAAACTAATTGAATTTTGAAAAAATACGATTTAAAGAATCCTAATTAAAACTAAGTCACAGTGATGTTTCCATTCAATTGTATTAGAGTTAAATGATTAATTCCTGTAACACTAGTCTTGTTGAAAATATATGCCCTTTTTTGCCAAACTAGTTGAATTTTGAAAAAACACGATTTAACGAATCCTAAATAAAACTGAGTCACAGTGATGTTTCCATTAAATTGTGTGAGAGTTAAATGATTAATTCCTGTAACACTAGTATTGTTGAAAATATATGCCCTTTTTTGCAAAACTAGTTGAATTTTGAACAAACACCATTTAACGAATCATAATTAATACTGAGTTACAGTGATGTTTCCATTAAAGTTTATGAGAGTTAAATGATTTATTCCTGTAACACTAGTCTTGTTAAAAATATATGCCCTTTTTGCAAAATTAGTTGAATTTTGAAAAGACACGATTTAATAAATCCTAATTAAAACTGAGTTACATTGATGTTTCCATTAAATTTTAAGAGGGTTAAATGATTTATTCCTGTCACACTAGTCTTGTTAAAAATATATGCCCTTTTTTGCAAAACTAGTTGAATTTTGAACAAACACCATTTAACGAATCATAATTAATACTGAGTTACAGTGATGTTTCCATTAAAGTTTATGAGAGTTAAATGATTTATTCCTGTAACACTAGTCTTGTTAAAAATATATGCCCTTTTTGCAAAATTAGTTGAATTTTGAAAAGACACGATTTAATAAATCCTAATTAAAACTGAGTTACATTGATGTTTCCATTAAATTTTAAGAGGGTTAAATGATTTATTCCTGTCACACTAGTCTTGTTAAAAATATATGCCCTTTTTTGCAAAACTAGTTGAATTTTGAACAAACACCATTTAACGAATCATAATTAATACTGAGTTACAGTGATGTTTCCATTAAAGTTTATGAGAGTTAAATGATTTATTCCTGTAACACTAGTCTTGTTAAAAATATATGCCCTTTTTGCAAAATTAGTTGAATTTTGAAAAGACACGATTTAATAAATCCTAATTAAAACTGAGTTACATTGATGTTTCCATTAAATTTTAAGAGGGTTAAATGATTTATTCATGTCACACAAGTCTTGTTAAAAAATAAGCCCTTTTTTGCTAA
>JANTPZ010147631.1:0-10711 GCA_025593235.1 Vachellia pachyceras
AACAGATTTAATTTATCTTTATAAATTAAATTGATACTAGTTATTTAATTTATCAAATAAATTAAACTAACACACACAAATATTATTTATATAATATTGTGCAACTTCGAATTTCAACATATATACACATATATTTAAAATTCGAATAAACCCTAGAAATAATGCTTAT
The DNA here is from genome assembly GCA_025593235.1 of Vachellia pachyceras. Lineage (NCBI taxonomy): Eukaryota > Viridiplantae > Streptophyta > Magnoliopsida > Fabales > Fabaceae > Vachellia > Vachellia pachyceras. The sequence continues at coordinate 170 of JANTPZ010147631.1, forward strand.
GTTGGGCTGTTCTTACATGCGACCCTGTAGGCCCATATAAAGTTGGCAGTGGGCTAATCACACCATAAACCCACAAGTCGCAAGCGGTCTCTAGCAAGACATTACGACTACCCAAATCATACGGGGATCGTTAACAACGTAACCTTTTATGCAACCACATCACGTCCCTTTTGTCACGAGATATCTCGGTCAAGGATGAGGCATGGATGACGTCATCCTCCTATTCCCGACCATTACTTTCTCGATCCCCGAGTAGTTTGATTAAAGAAACAAAAAATCTTTTTCGTTACAGTATGGCCATACAATTCTCAGACTCACTCATCGAGGGGCCCAATAATATATCTCAACTAATGCAAGGGACAAATTCCATCTTGATCACTCACATTCTTCCACATGAAAACCCTTAAGTCCAATCATAGCCTTTATCATCACCTGGTCAAAGGTGACTTTTGACTAAGTCAAAGCTTAGTGACTTTCATGCAGGAATCCATGATGATATTAGGTCAAAGGGCATTGTGACGTGATTACATATGAGATAAGCTAATGACTTAATCCATGCAGCTTTCTCATAGCAGGTCGGTCCAGCACCTTGTACTCTTACAAGTGCTTATGACTTTGACTTGTATCTCCATACCTTATCAAAGTCATATTGGTCTTACCTTGCTTACGCTCTCGCATAGACAACCAACTAGGGACATTTAAGACAATATTCATAATTCATCTGTGGATGCAATTATCATAATAAACATGCAAAACATATGATAATTAAATGGAGAAAATACATTAAAATAAATAATGTGCGAATTACAATGATTGGCCCTAGGGCACAATTTCCAACAAGACTGACAGGGGCTCCCTGAGGAGCTGGCCCGACCATCACATTAACTATCGATGTTAGCTCCTTGATTATCTCCTACTCTAAACTCAGATGTGTTAATGAAGTTGTCGTCATCCACATCTTGAACCACGAGCATCATCGCCTAATATTCCCTACATTTGTGAGAGCTCATGTATTTCTCATTGCACCAATATCATAACCCTCATTAGCGACGGCCCTCCATATACTTCTTGGATAGGGTAACTGATGGTGTCTTAGTAGGTAAGTTGGAAGATGATGATGAATTGCTAGGAGTCAACAGTGAATTTCTAATTGATATCAAATTGTGTGGGTAGATGGCGGATGAGCCTCCTGTCATCAAAGGTAAGGCATCCCGGGAGAATGAGCGACCAGGGGAAGCACTGCTAAGAGTTGGGCGTCGCCACGCATTGATCATGCGTTCTTAAATCCTCGCCATTTGCATCATGCTCGATAGATTGGTTGACTTGAAGGCATCCACTGCAGATTGAACGTCAAGTCGAAGCCCACCAAGGAAATGATCCATTGCAACTGGTTATGGAATATCTATTTAATCAACAGATCATCGAAGGCTTTGATGTATTCGTCGATGCTTATGATTTGCTATAACTCTTTGGTTGGACCATCGGGTTAATGTGCATAACATCAAAGAAACAAGCGCCCATATGTGTCAGGTAGCTCTCCCAAGATATGTTGTCTTCACCCCTTGTCTTCATGAGGTTCAAGTGCCACTTGAAAGCCTTACCCTCTAAATGAATAATGATTAATCATATCCGTTGCTCCAGTGGTGTGACGTCAATGACGAACAATTGCCGACAACGGTATGACCAACCATGAAAATCTGAGCCATCAAAATGTGGAAATTCAACACTATTCTGTTTCGTTGGTGGGAAACAGGTAGGTGTCGTGCCATAGGAGCCAAACTGTATTGGTGGATTTCTCTAAGGGGAACTCGATTAGCTTCACCCCAACATTGCGCTATGAGGGATGTAACACCTGTAACTAATTCTTTCAAGGAAGCCTAGAACTAAGCATGGAAAATTTAATATCAGAGATGTCTGTGGAATTCTGGCCCAACTTCACCGCATGTGCATCCATGCATTTCTCCAAATCAATGAGTCATTTTGTAGCTTGAGTGTCCAGCGCCATTGTTAAAGATGGCTCTGATACCAAATTGATACAGGCCAAAGGAAACAAAGAGAGAAAGAAGAGAAAGAGAGAAGCAAAAGTTTAGTCTATATTCATCATCCCCTTATCTTATGGTTCGAGTTTCCCTTTAATAGCTTATCAGAAAGGGACTGAGTTCATTATAGGGTTCGTTACAATAACAATTCAACATTCATTATACAAGCCATTATACAGGTCGGAGTTCTAATAGCTAACAAACTAACAACGTAGCTACTCCCGTAATGACACGTATCATGATCCAAATCTAAAGAAGAGATTTAAATCTCTTATTTACTTGTTCATTCAAGGGTACACCTTCATTTCTACATGAAGTGTGTGATTAGTATTGCTGAAGATTCCAGATTTTCCTGAAAAACACTTCTGCAACTCTCTTTTCATTGTAGGATGGGAACTCTGGGGAGGACTTTAATAAAGACTGGCTTGGGCATATAATACTTAAACTATAAGTTTTGATTTCTAGAATATAAATGTATTTCAAGATTCCTCTACTTCAGATTGTGTTCATATATTTGCTTTATTCCTTTATTATGGTTATGGTTCATGGGGACGACAAGGGATTGGTGCTGCCACCTAAAGTAGCCTCTTTCCAAGTTATTGTGATTCCAGTGTTGTACAAAGATGATGATACTCAAGGTATATTTAATGCCTCTTCTGCAACTGTGGATAAATTGTGCCAAGCTAGAATTCGTACAGAGTCAGACTTTGATAAAGCAAAACAAAAGCGTGATGCTTGTGTTCAGGTTATACATATTTGGGATGAGTTTACAGAAGCATTGAGCCAAAAAAAAAAATGATCTTGTCTCCTTGGTGTGATCAAGAGGTATGAATAGTATGAAATTCAAGGAAATCCAATTTCAAGTTTCTTAAAATTTCTCGAGTTTGCATAAGCTTTGGCTAAATCCTTATATGAAATTATTACATGCAATCTTCTTATTTTACTCCATCATTGCTTCAGGTTTTGCGAAGGATTATTGTCTCCTCCCTTAAATGTGAAATCCATTTTTATTTTCACAAGCCTCTAGCTTCCTGATACTGAAAGATGGAATGACACTTGTTACTTTAGTATATGATAAGACCTTATGTTTTTGAAATTATGCTCTATATAGATATGTATATATTGAAATGATTATTTTATCACTAACGTTAATTGTATTTCTTTATTTGTAGGTCAAGCGATGTGCATAAATGTCAAGAAAGTTACAATTCTTTAAAGATCAAATCAGTAAAGCTGGTCTTCCAAGAACCCAAATCCAAATCACTTAACAATGATTGTATTATTTGGAGCTATTAACTTTTATATGTTTTTTTTCAATTTTAAGACTTTTATCAGACATTAGAATGTGTACTTATAGCTAAAGATATTGTGTTCTTGATATTACATTTAAATTTTGTTTTTCTGGGTCAATTGTGTGATTAATTTATAAAATATTTTTGTAAATTCATACTTGATCATATATAAAATTAGCGACGGATTTAATGATAGAATTTTCAAATATGGCGATGCTAAATGCACATCTTTGGAATGAACTATAACTCTTTGAACTTTTTTAACACCTACAATACCATAATGCAATTCACCTTACCAATAAACACTTTGGAATGAACTATAACTCTTTAACTCCCACTTGAAGTTTGTTAGTGTAGGATTTGACCAAAGGGGGGTGAATTGGTCTCTTTTAAAAATTTAAAAAGTTAATCACAGAATTAAAATGAAATCACCGGTAAAGCAGAGAGAGGATGAACACAGATGATTTATCCTGGTTCAGTCCTTCTAACCTACGTCCAGTCCTCAAAGCACCTCTGAGGTTTTCATTCCACTATTCAACAATAACCAAGGATCACCGGGCCTTTACAACAGGATACTCACTCCCCCTTACAATATGCACTGAAACAGAGTCTCTCATGCTTTGTTTTCCAACTCAATTTCAACCCAACAAATTCAAGGTCCCAATGTAATATCCGCATTTCTGTAATTTAAACTAAAGGCTAGACCAGTAAATTATGTGATAATCTAAGGCTCATAAATATGGAAAAATATAGAGGAAAATGCCTAAAGGAAAGAAATATAGGCTTAAAGTCCCTAGTCTTGAGAAGTCTAAGTGAAAATGACTAAGGGTAAAATGGTCATTTGGCCTATATGGTAAGGGCAAAATGGTCATTTTAATTTAAAAGGCCTAGGCACAAAATGTCATCAAATAATAAGGACATTTTGGTAATTTGGTCAAAAGTCAACCCAAAAGTCAAAGTTAACAAAAAATGTCAAAAGTCAACCAAGGTAAAGTTGGCATTAAGAAAGAGTAGAAAAGGTGATGGCATTTTGGTGATTATGTTAAAAGTAGAAAATGTAGTGGCATTTTGGTAATTATGAGAAAAATAAGATAAGTAATGGCATTTTCGTAATTAAGAGATTTTGGAGTTAAGGACGACTGAGAAATAATTATTTGAGATAGTATGAGTCCTCAAATGCCAGACACATGAACTAAGAAAAGTTTATTTGGGTTATAAAGTAATTAATAAAGTTATTACCCGGTATCCGGTACGGGCAGTTTCGTTGTACGGAGAACAACAGTGCCCGAAAAAGCCGAAAAAGTATTTACTTAGAAAATTAATTACGGAAAATCCGGGAAGAATTTTGAGGAACAGAAAAGAGCCTGAGAATCAGGAAAAAATATAGAATTTTTCCATGTCCTTAAGTCAAATTGGTCACTGGAAGCCCGTTTTACGGTGTTGCACGCAAATCAAGGAATCTTGACAAGTTACGAGGGAAACCCGGAGATGCTAGGGACTAGAACATGATGCCACCTAGGCAAGGAGGCCTATGGAATGGCGCCACACGAAAGATAAAGTCTCCGGAAAAGTACAAAGGTAGTTACCGGCGTAAAAGGTACTTTACGGAAATGCATGCCACCAGATCATGTAACTGGACTGGGCAAAGGCCCAACCAACAAAATCTGAAACCTAGGGGTCTGAAAAGTTACTTTTCAGTTAGGAGGAGACAAGGATCAAGTATTTTGGGCTCCAAGTTGTAATTTCCATCACACAAATTGCAAGAGACCAAATTAAATTAGCAAATCCTCTCTCTCCCCCTCACAATTTCATCCCTCCCTCTCTCTCTCTTGCAATCTGAAATTTGCTCTCCCTTCTCTCTAGAAAACACTCCCTCCCCAAGCAAGAAAAGAAGATCCAAGCTTCCATAACACAAGGTAAAGTGTTCTTGCAACTAAATCTCCCTCTTTTCTTGAGTTTGCCACTACTGCTACCTTCTCTTGAGTTGTTCCTTGAATGAGCCTCCCTTTTTGAGGATAAAGGCTAGGACTTCAAGAGTTGAAAATGGAAAAGAGAAGGTTTTAAAAGTAGTAAATAGTTGCAAGCTATTCCTTGAGGGGTAAAAGATAGATTGTTGGTTGTTGTTGGTTAGTTTGTGTTGTTGTAAAATTTTGGGAAGCTCAAGTTTATGGGGAGGTGCTGCCCAAATTTATTTTGGTCTAAGGGAAGGTGTGTTTGAGTAGATCAAATTTAAGAAAAGGGGTTTTGGAAGCAAGGAAACACATGGTTTCATGAGCAAAGTTGAAAAACCCTTCCTTTCCTTATTTTTGCTGTTTTTGTCCAAGCTAAAGAAAAAATAGAAAGGCTGTGTTTTTTAGCATTTTGATGGTTCCATTGGCTTCAAAATGATGTTTTGTGTAGGGTAAAGCTAAGATATGGATTTTAGGAGCTTAAAGGGCCATAAAAATCAAGTCTTGAACTTGTAGGACTCTTAGAAAACCAAAAGGGGGTTTATTGCGTTTTTACAAGTTTTATGGCATCTTGGTGGTTGTATGTTTATATGAGTATTATACCATGATTGCTAGGGATTTGAGACCTCCAAGAGCATATTGGAAAGGTTATTCAAGAGAGCCATAAAGTGAAAAAGGAAAAGCTAGGATCTTGAGGTAGCAAAACTAGTAATCTCCTTTTATGTTTATGAAAATGATTTGTGAATGTTACATGAACTTTTATGATGAGTAAAGTGCATGATTTGTGTATGAGATGTGACTTTTGTGTTATGGCCATATGCATATTCAAGTGAAGTTTATGTGTCACATGTTTAGATGTTCATACACATGCCATAAAGTTATGTATGCACATTCATAATGTCTTGATTATGTGGTTTTGCTATTAGGATTCCCAAATCTCATTCCCCACCCACTAACCATGTAGGTGCAAGCTCAAACAAGGGTAAAGAAAAGATTATTGATGCATGAAGAAATTGCTCTTACTTGCATGGTTTTGTGTAAATATTTGAGTTATTAGCTCTCTTGAAGTTTTTTTGGTTGTTGTGGTTGTAACTCTAAACCTCTACACAAGATACCATGTGAATGTGTGATGCTGCATGCCTAAAAAAATGGACTAAAACAAACAAGGAATGGTAAGGGGATAGTCATGCAAGTTTAAGAAGTTTTAAGGAACCAAAAAGAGGTTTTGGTGAATTTTAACAAAAATTGTTTTTCAAAGTTAAGGGGTTCCAAAGGCCCTGAAAAATAAGTCTGTTTCACATGGCAAGGAAAAATAGAAAACTAGCTCCAAATGGGCTGAACTTTTCCAGTACATAACTACACATCCTAAGCTTTAAAATGATATAAAGTTTGCAAAATTTGGATGTGTATTTTGAGAGAGATGATTTTTCAAAGATTGAGGTAAAATCTGGAAAATTGGAGTGAACTATTTCAGACAATATGTGGTTTTTGAATAAACTGTATCAAATGGGCAAGAATTGGAACACGTGAGTATTTTTCCCTTATAGTTCACTTAACAAGAAAAATTTAGAAATTGGAATCACTCAGTTTCTATTTGTTTAGAATTAGTTATGATTTTTCAAAGTTGGGCCAAAAAAGTAAAAAATGGCACTGTGAATAGTACCAGCATCTTTTTCGTTTTTAAAAATTCTGGTTCACAATTTTGGACAAATTTTTGATGTCTAAGGCCCAAGAGTGATTCATAAGTGATCTATAATAAGAAAATAGGGGAAAATAGGAGGTGTTACGTGCGACATATTCCCCCACTCGGTATTTTTTTATGTAATTTGAATATGAATTTAATTTATTTAGTGTTTAGTTTAATTCAATTTTAGTTCCGTGGGACTGCTTTTTCTTAGACCTTGAAGAACTATGATCTTATTTCTAGAGTATTAGAGCTTGCATTCATCGGGTAATTATGCTTAATGCTAGTTTTCATTATTCAATCTTGATTTTCCAGTCTATTTTAATTTGTGTGTATAGTGCTTTAATTATATAATCATCCCCTCCATTTAAAAACATACATTCTGATTCGAACCATTAACACTATTAAAAAATATGGCATAAAAAATTCTTTATGTATATTTTTTAATCAAATAAACAAGCTAGACCCTACTTAAGAAAGGTGTAGCATGTGAGCTTATGTTCTTTCCGGAACGAAATAGTTGTTATTGTTATTGTTATTATTGTTGTTGAATTCTATGGACTTGATGTGTTTGTTGGGATGGACCCGAAGAATTCAAGTGTTGATAGTGATGTGGCTATAGTAATAGTAAGAGTATGGTTAAGGTCCCGTTTGGTGTAAAGTATTTATTTTGATGCAAAGGAATGTAATTGAGTGGAATGTAATTGAGGGTTAACATGTTTATCAAAATAAATGATGGTAAAATAAATAAAAAAAATGTGCAAAGACTATACTGCACTTAAAGAGTATTTATTAATCAAAGAGATAAAACATTGAATATATATAAAAATTAAGTAATTTGATTGAATTAATAAAATAATATTAGGATATTAAAATAACATAAAATAATATATTATTAAATATTATAAAAAATGTAAATACTTAACGTAAATAAAAATCAAGAATAATTGTTAACAGATACTGACTTATGCAAAAATATAACCAATAAACAAAGAATATGAAGATTATATTATGTTAAAATATTGAATCAAATATATTCTATTTGAAAATTAATGTCTTATATAATAACAATAAATAACTACAGATTGTTATTATTATTATTATTAGTGGTCGTGGTAGGGGTAGTCGTGGGATGGTGGCGGTAGTGGTCGTAGTAGTAAATGGTAGTGATGGTAGTGATGGTAGTGGTAGTGGTGATTGTAATAGTAAGTGGTGGTGGTGGTGGTGGCATGGTGGTAGTCGTGGTAGTGGTGGTGGTTATAGTAATAGTAGTAGGTGGTCGTGGTGGTAATAGTAGTGATAGTAGTAGTCTTGGTAGCGGTGGTAGTATTATTATTTTTGAATTCTATAGACTTGAGATGAGATGAGAACATTTAGATGGGTTGGTTGATTAAGAGGATTACACATTTTCTTTTCTCAACTGGTACTTACAAGATATTATAATATTGCAAAAAAATGAAATATTTGGTGGTGGTTAATGTAATATCCGTATATTCCTGTGAGCGGAAATAGAGGGTAAGCCGGTAAATTATGTGATGATCTAATGCCATGGATGTGGAAATAAGAAAGGAAAATGCCTATAGACAAGAAAGATTATAATTGACTAAGTCCCTGGTCTTAAGAATTTTAAGTAAGAATGATCCAAGGGCAAAATGGTCATTTGGTCTAAATGACAAGGGTAAAATGGTCATTTTGATTAAAAAGATCTAGGCCATAAAATGTCATCAATAATAAAGACATTTTGGTAATTTGATCAAAAGTCAATTAAAAGTCAAAGTTGACCAAAAAGTCAAAAGTCAACCAATGGTAAAGATAGAATTAAGAAAAAGTAAAAAAAGTGATGGCATTTTGGTAATTAAGAAAAAAATAAGAATGTAGTGGCATTTTCATAAATAATTGAAAGTAAGACAACGCAATATCATTTTCATAATTAAAGGATTTTGGAGTGAAGAACGACTGAGAACTAATTATTTAATGTAGCAGGAATCCTCAATGCCGGAGACCTGAACTAGGAAAAATTTAGTTGGATCATAAAGTATTTAATAAAATTATTACCCAGTGACTAGTGAGTTTCAAAGTACGGAGAACAACAGTGCCCAAAAGCCCCAAAAAGTATTTTCTAAGTAAATTAATTATGGAAAATCCAGGAAGAATTTGGAAGAACGAAAAAGGGTTGGAGTATTAGGGAAAATATAGAATTTTTCCATGTCCTTAAGTCAAATTGGCAGCCGGATGCACATTTTACAGTGTTGCCCTTTAGATCTGGTCATACATACTTAGAACACTGAGAGCAGTGATTAATTGCTAGTTCCAGCAATAGAGAAGTGTTCACAAAATTCTGAATCAGTTTAAAATTCCCCAAAGCCACAAAATTGGCTGCTATTTTTAAGAAGTGAAACAAGTAAAGCAAGTTTAAAAGATTGATTTTTTTTAAAAGCAGTTTAAGGATAGAGCTGTTATTACACTTTCAAACGAGGTTCAACAGTAAGGGTAGCAAAAGTGCATAGATGCAGCAGTATTTAACAAAAGTTCCAATTAGCACAATAGGACAAATGCTATAGCATGCAGAAATTTATATCAATCCCAACATCTACTTCCAAACAGAACAAGATAACATGCAATGGTTTCAGTATAAGTGCCAGGAAATACCAAAGAATTGGCTGACCAGTCAAATTAATTGAGTCAAACTGAATCTGACTTTTTCCCAAAATTGTAATAGTCGCAATTTTCCACTGTCAAAGGGTGTTTTCACAGCTTACATGTACTATGCACAACTCGAATCAGATAGAAGAGTGCAACAATCCAGATTCTATTGTTCAAAACAACAGTTTCTAATTTTGATTAACTCTCATTCAAGTTCCAAGAATAATGTCACAATAAGATGTCAACCACAAATCTTCACAAATTCCCACGTAATTCCCAATCATAACAAGAAGCCACAAAATTAGGAATCTAAATTTTTTTTATATTTATAGAAAGAGAACCAAGATAACCAGCCTATAGGAAAAAAAATAAACACACCCTACCTATTGCTAAAAAAATGAAAATTATGCAAAATTATGGAAAAGAAAAAAGGGAAAATCAGAAATAGGGCCCAAGGAAGCAAAAAAACCAATAAATGGTCCCAAGGAAGTAAACAATTGTTGTGAGGTCCCATGGGACCTTTTAATGGTTAACTAGAGTTTGGAAAATACCATATTGCCCTTAAGTCAATGGTTTTGAAAGGTTAGGTTGAAAGCTTCGCTGCATGAAAAGCGCCAATGACCGCCTTTACTCAACCGTCATCGCTATTCTGGTCGCCTGAAGCCGTCGTGTCGCTGTGCTAGCCTGAAGCTGTCACCGGCGCTGTTCTCGCCTAAAGCCGTCTCTTCTCTCTCATTGCTTCTCACTATTAATCAGCTTGATTTCACATTTTCAACTTCCATAAATTCTTCCCTGCCTCCGCGATTAATTTCATTCCCCTCTGGCTTTTCGCTGTTCTGTGTTATCCTTTGCAATTTGCCCCATCTCTGGGTAATCATCATCTTTATGTGCAATTACCCGTTTGGAACTGGTTGTTTATTATAGGGCATTATTTA
>JANTPZ010147639.1:1832-18198 GCA_025593235.1 Vachellia pachyceras
AATGGAGCCATCAAAATGCTCAAAAATACAGCCTTTCTATTTTTTTCTTTAACTTGGACGAAAATAGCAAAAATAAGGAAAGGAAGGGTTTTTCAACTTTGCTCATGAAACCATGTGTTTCCTTGCTTCCAAAACCCCTTTTCTTAACTTTGATCCACTCAAAAACACCTTCCCTTAGACCAAAAGAAAATTGGGCAGCACCTCCCCATAATAATGAGCTTTCCAAAAACCTTTACAACAACTTACAACAACAACAACCAACAACTTATCCTTTACCCCTCAAGGAAGAGTTTGCAACCATTTACTACTTTTAAAACCTTCTCCTTTCTATTTTCATCTCTTGAGGTCCTAGCCATCATCCTCAAAAAGGAAGGCTCACTCAAGGAACAACTCAAGAGAAGGTAGTAGTAGTAGTAGCAAACTCAAGAAAAGAGGGAGATTAGGTTGCAAGAACACTTTACCTTGTGTTGTGGAAGCTTGGATCTTCTTTTTCTTGCTTGGGGAGGGAGTGTTTTCTAGAGAGAAGGGAGAGCAATTTCAGATTGCAAGAGAGAGAGGGAAGGACAAAATTGTGAGGGGGAGAGAGAGAGAGGTTTGCTTAGTTTAATGTGGTCTCTTGTAATTTGTGTGATGGAAATTCAAACTTGGGGACCAAGTTGGAAATACTTGATCCTCATTGAGCCACATCACCCCCTCCTCCTCCTAGCTGAAAAAAAACTTTTCAGACCCCTAGGTGTCAGTTTTTACTGGTTGGGCCTTTGCCCAGTCCAGCTAAATGATCCGGTGGCACGCATTTCTGTAAAGTGCCCTTTACGCGGGTAACTACCTTTTTACTTTTTCGGAGACTTTATCTTTCATGTGGCACCATCCCCCAGGCCTCCTTTCCTAGGCGACATCATGTCCTAGTCTATAGCATCTATGGGCTTCCCTCGTAACTCGTCATGATTTCTCGATTTGCGTGCAACACCGTAAAACGGGCTTCCGGCTGCCAATTTAACTTAAGGACATGGAAAAATTCTATATTTTCCCCTATTTCTCAAGCTCTTTTCTGTTCCTAAAAATTCTTTTTGGATTTTCCGTAATTAATTTTCTAAGAAAATACTTTTCGTGCTTTTCGGGCGCTGTTGTTCTCCGTACAGCAAAACTGCCCGCACTGGACATCGAGTAATAATTTTATTAATTACTTTATGACCCAACTAAACTTTTCTCATTTTGGGTCTCTAACATTTGAGAACTCCTGCTACCTCAAATAATTAGTTCTCAGTCGTCCTTAGCTCTGAAATCCCTTAATTACGAAAATGCCGCTACTTATCTTACTTTCCTCATAATTACCAAAATGCCACTACCTTTACTACTTTTTCATAATTCCAACCTTTCCCTTAGTTGACTTTGATATTTTTGGTCCGCTTTGACATTTTGGTCAACTTCAACTTTTCTGGTCAACTTTGACTTTTTTGGTCAACTCTGACTTTTTGTTGACTTTTGACCGAATTACCAAAATGTCCTTATTATTTGATGGCATTCCATGTCCTTGGCCTTTTTAATCAAAATGACCATTTTACTCTTGTCATTTAGGCTAAATGACTATTTTGCCCTTAGGTCATTCTTACTTGAAATTCTCAAGACTAGGGACTTAGTCGATCATCCTTTCTTGTCTATAGGCATTTTTCTTTCTATTTTTCTTATTTACGGGGCTCAAATCATTTCGCAATTCATCAGTTTGGTCTTTATTTCCATTTACGAAATTTGGGATATTGCAGTTACCATCAAATGTCTTGCAAGAGATCTTATCTACCAAAATTGCTCTGACTTCAAGTGTCCCTGTTTACTCTTGGAATTTAACACCTAATGGTGATTTCACAACAAAGTCAACTTATCAAGCTGTTGAATGCATTAATTGGAATGTTTCCGACATCAAATGGACTCAAATATGGAAGTTAACTGTAGCTCAGAGGGTTTAAAGCTTTATGATGAATGCCTTGTCGTGAGGGCATAATCAAATAAAAACTAAGCTAGAATGCAATATAATGGCACTAACCTAGGTCAATCTCTACGTGGAACCTATTTTAAATTACTAAAAATCAAGTGCAAATAAGAAATTAACCAAGAAGTGTCAATTGTTGTTTTTTTACTATTAAAATGAACTAAAATGGTGTATTTAAATTCTTATAAAAATGAATGTCCTAGGTGATTGAATCCACTAACCTTCCTCGCCCAATTTCAAAATTGAGTTCTCTTTTTAACTAAGCACAAGGACTAGTAAGGACCCTTACTTATCAATATTCCTAACTTTTTAAAATAATCTAAACCTATACTCAATTAATCTATTAGGAATATCTTCAGTGCTTAGCTCATGTTAGATCTATAAAAGATCCTCTTTACCTCCAATTAATTCCTAGAAACCTAGCAAATCAATTGATTTCAAGAGAATAAAGGAAAGCAATCGAATAACAAAAGTAATGCTATAGTTCATCACAATCCAAAGTACCAATCTAACACAAGTATCACAATCCGGATCACATCAACCGATTATAATCATCTTCTATATATAAATCATAAACTCTAGCCACCTAGAATTATAATCTACACATATAGAGATTGGAAAGTGAAATTAAAATTAAAGAACTCCCTTAATTGCTCAAGAACTCTGGTTAGCTTCTTCATCACCGTCGGACAACAAAATTAGCCACTCATTGTTGGAAAATCATCTTCGTCGTTGCACTGAAATTCCATGGCTAGCTGTTGGAGGAAAACAGATGAAGAGACGAAAAACCTCTCCAAGCGTGATCTTCATCCACCCCCTACGTTTCTTTGGATTTAGGGATAATCAATGAAATGATCCAATGGGTTCCCCCCACTTCGGTTTAGGCAGTGGCGTACTTATATGGATGAAGGAAGGAATGGAGTTGCGATGTTGTCCCTCGTGTATGCTGTAATGATGGCGTTCAATGAATAATTCCCCTTTGCATGGCGTTGAGAGCTGTCATTGGAATAATGGAATTGGAGGTGGCTGTCTTACCTCTCTGTCTCTGCCCTGTGCTATGCGAATCTTGACAGCTAAAGATGGAACGTGGGTCTGGAGGTATGGTGTTATTGAAGGAAGTGATGGTGGATGGAATAATGGAGAATGGGTAAATGAAGGAATCAAATAGTGGATGGATAAAATGGAATGGGCCCGTGTGTCTCTGATTGTGGCGGATGAAATGGAGAAATAATGGATTGAATGTGAAAGAAATGATGGGTAGTGGGGAAGATAAATGAATAATGAATGGAAATTGGATGGAGCCAATTGGCCTCCCCTCTGGACAACGATGAATGAATTAAATAAAGATTGCTCTAAGTGCTTTCCTTCCTTTTGTCTGCTTCCAGCTCGTGGCCCAAGTGAATGAATGAGTGAATGGAATAGTGGAGATGGATAAAAAGAATTGATGATAATGGAAGAATGATGGCTCGTGTGTGTGGCTGTAATGATTGTTTGCCAAAATGGAGTCAAGTGGTGTTTGTAATGATGGTTTGGGAAATATATATATATATATATATATATATATAAGGTTTGCAAATCCAAAACTTTTGATCTCAATTTCTTCCATAGTACCTACAATGAAAATTGAATCAAGTAGCATCAAATATTCCAAGATCAATTATTTAACAAAATGATGAAAAGTATGACCATTGATCCATAATTAATTTTAATTTCACACAATTTGCCATTAATCAAATTTAATGCATTTGAATCCAATAAAAACCCAATAATAAGATCAAAATTCTCCCAAAATGATACAAATTCACTTGACAAAATATGATTAATTCACTTTACCTGGCTACTTACTAAAAGGAAACTCCTTACTGACTCAAAACATCATAGGAGGGGAATGACTACAAACAGTAGCCGCTCCCTTTGTGATGAGGACATAGAAGACATCAACCATGTTTTTAAGGATTGTCCGTTAGCATCATCAGTTTGGAAGAAAATTCTTCCTCACAACATGTGCATTGAATTTTTCAACAATGATGTGGCTCTTTAGCTTAACAACAAAATAGGAGACCCAGGACTTGATACCTCTTGGAAGATTGGCTTTTGCATAACTTTTTGGAATTGTGGGAAGTTAGAAACCATCGAATCTTTACATCTGAAAGATTTATAATTGATGGCATTCTCTCTCACATTAGAGCAATGGTTAATCATACAGCAAAGAGCTTTTTCACTTTCAAATTTCTTATGTAATTCATTCGCTTGTACAGTTTTCTTGATGCAATGATATCTCTCCTTTTACTATAAAAAAAAACGCTACTATCTTACTCATTTTACTCTAAGAGACATCTTAGTCAAGTCATCTTTATCTGCAAACCACCTCTTATTCAGTTTATTCTAAGAGACATTTTCGTCAAGTCATCTTTATATGTAAACCACCTCTTCAAGGAGCAAAACCATCTTGTCTGATCATACTCAAACCAAAAGCCACTAACAAGCAAGGAGAAGGTAAGTGTTGTATGTAACGCCTCCTATTTCCCCCTATATCCTCTTATGAGATCACTTATGAACCACTCTTGGACCTTGGATAGCTTAAATTGGCCTTTTTAGTGAACTTGAAAATTTTTCTTTTTCTTTAAAAACGTTGTTAATGTTCACTGGCCCATTTTTTAGATTTCTGGCCCATCTTTGAAAAATCATAATTAATTCTAGAAAAATCAAAACTGAGTGGTTCCAATTTCTTAATTTATATTTTTAAGTGATATAAAGGGGAAAAATACTCACTGGTTCCAATCCTTGCCCATTTGAATCATTTTATTCCAAAAATGTGCATTGTTCCAATGGTCACTTCCAGTTTTTCCTGATTTTTCCCTTAAATTTAGAAAATCATAAGTCTTAATATACACATCCAAATTTCATAAAATTTATATCATTTTAAATATTAGAATGTGTAGTATTTAACTGGAAAGTTTCAGCTCAATCGGAGCTCATTTGCTATTTTTCATTGATGTTTGAAATAGATTCATTTTTCAAGGCATTTGGAACCCTTTAACTTTGAAAACCTATTTTTGGTAAAATGCACTAAAACCTCTTTTTGGCTCCTTAACCCACCTCTAGCATGCATGATTATTCCCTTACCATTCCTTGTCACTTTTAGCCCATTTTCATGCATGCATCATCACATATTCACATGATACCTCTGTAGAGGTTTAGGGTTACAATCACAACAACTTAAAAGGAGTTTAGCAACTCATATATTTACACCAAATCATGTAAGAAAGAGCAACATCTTCATGCATCTATAACCTTTTCCTTACCCTTGCTTGAGTTTCCACTTACATGGTTAGTTGGGGGGATGAGATTTGGGAATCCCAATAGCAAAACTAGATAATCCAAAATGTTGTGAATGTGCATTCATAACTTTAAAGCATGTGTATGATCATATAAAAATGTGACACTTCAAACTATACTTTATCACGCATATGGCCATGGCACAAAAGTCACATTTCATACACAAATCATGCACTTTAATCATCATAAAAGTTTATGTAACATTCACAACTCATTTTCATAATCATAAGAGGAGATTAGTAGTCTTGCTACCTTTACTTTGCTTTCCTTTACCCAACTCCAAAGTGTTCTTGGATCTTTTTCAAAGATGCTCTTGGAGATCTTAAAACCCTAAAAATCATGGCATAATGTAACACCTCCTATTTCCCCCTATAACCTCTTATAGGATCACTTATGAACCATTCTTGGACCTTGGATAGCTCAAATTGGCCTTTTTAGTGAACTTGAGAATTTTCTTTTCTTTAAAAATGATATTACTGTTCACTAACCCATTTTTCAGATTTTTGGCCCAATTTTGAAAAATCATAATTAATTCTAGAAAAATCGAAACTTAGTGGTTCAATTTCTAAATTTAGCTTTTTAAGTGATCTATAGGGGAAAAATACTCACTGGTTCCAATCCTTACCCATTTGAATCAGTTTATTCCAAAAACGTGCGCCGTACCAATAGTCACTTCCAGTTTTCCAGTTTTTACCTTAAACTTTGGAAAATCATAACTCTTAATATACACATCCAAATTTTACAAACTTTATATCATTTTAAAGCTTATGATGTGTAGTATTTAACTGGAAAGTTTAAACTCAATTGGAGCATGTTTGCTATTTTTCATTGATGTTTGAAATAGGTAAGTTTCCAGGGCCTTTGGAACCCATTTGTTTTGAAATCCAACTTTTCTTAAAAATCACCAAACCTCTTTTTGGTTCATAAACTGTAATATCCCAAATTTCATAAACGGAAATAAAGGCCAAACTGATGAGTTACGAAATGATTTAAGGCCCCATATATAAGAAAAAATAGAAAGGATGATTAACTGAGTCCCTAGTCTTAAGGATTTTAACTTGAAAGGACTAAAGGGCAAAATGGTCATTTGGCCTAATAATAAGGGTAAAATGGTCATTTTGAATAAAAAGGCCTAGGATGCAAAATGTCATCAAATTATAAGGACATTTTGGTAATTTGGTCAAAAGTCAACAAAAAGTCAAAATTGACAAAAAAGTCAAAGTCAACCCAAAAGTCAAAAGTTGACCAAAAATGTCAAAGTCAACCAGAGTAAGGTTGGAATTAAGAAAAAGTAGAAAAAGTGATGGCATTTTGGTAAATATGAGGAAGATAAAGAAGCTAGTGGCATTTTGGTAAATATGTGGAAAGTATAAAGAGTAATAGTATTTTCGTAATTAAGGGATTTCGGAGCTAAGGACGACTGAGAACTAATTATTTGAGATAGCCAAAGTTTTCAAAGGCCGGAGATCCGATCTAAGAAAATTTTAGTTGGGCCATAAAGTAATTAATAAAATTATTACAAGATGTCCGGTGCGGGCAGTTTCAAAGTACGTAGAACAACAGTGTCCAAAAGCCCCGAAAAAAGTATTTTCTTAGAAAATTAATTATGAAAAATCCAGGAAAAATTTTGAAGAATGGACAAGAGCTTGAGAATCAAGGAAAATATAGAATTTTTCTATGTCCTTAAGTTAAATTGGCCACCGGAAGCTTGTTTTACTTTGTTGCACGTAAATCGAGGAATCCTGACAATTTATGAAGAGAGCCAAGGGTATTTTGAGGAAGGGATGATGCCATCTAGGCAAGAAGGCTAGGGAATGGCACCACATGAAAGAAAAGTCTCAGGAAAATTAAAAAAAATTCTCGAATAAAGGTTACTTACGGAAATGCGTGCCACCAGGTCAAGGAATTGACCGGTAAAGGCCTAGTCAGCCCAACCAAGCTTCTAGAGGAAGCCAAAGAGCACCTTTTTAGCAAGGAATGAGAAAGAGAGGACAAGTGGCACAACCACAACCAAGCATTTTCCAACTTGGTCCCCAAGTTTCTTTCTCCTCCACACAATTTTTCAAGAGGCCATTTAATCAATAATCCTCCATTTTCTCCTGTCATTTTCATCTCTCTCTCCCCCCCCAAGTCTGAAATTTTTCTCTCTTCTATCAAGCTCCCAAGACACCATTTTTGCTCTCTCAAGGTAGAAGAAAGAGCTCACACACAAGGTAAAGCCCAAGTAACCTCCTTTCTTGAGTCTTGCAACCTCTTTCACCTTTCTAATGGTTTGATTTCTTGAAGGAGTCTCTCTTTTTGAAGATGAGAGGCAAGGATTTCAAAAGGTGAAAATGGAAAATGAGATGTTTTTAAAGAAACAAAAGGTTGCAAACTCTTCTTTAAAGTAGTAAAGAGTGTTTGATGGTTGTAGTTATTGTTTTGGTTGTTATTGGGAGTTGTTGTTGAGATTTTGGAAACCATGAGTTTATGGGGAGATGCTGTCCATTTGAACTCTCGAAAAGGGAAAATTTTTGAGTATTTTGGTGCTTGAATCATGATTTGAAAGCAAGAATACACAAGTATTCATAAGCAAAAGTTGAAAAATCCAAGAACCCTTCTTTTTCTGTTTTTTTCGAAAATCTGTGAAAAATAAAAGGAGTGGGATTTTGATCATTCTAATGCCTCCAATGGCTTCAAAATGAAGTTTTGTGTAGGGTAAAAATAAGAAAGGGGTTTGAGAAGCCTTAAGAACCATAAAAGTCAAGTCTTGAACTTGTAAGGGTCTTGAAAATGCAAGAGGAAGCTTTATTACGTTTTTGCAAGTTTTCTTGCATTAGGATGATTGGATATTCATGTGGATATTATGACATGATATTTAGGAAGTTGAGACCTTCAAGAGCACATTTGGAAGGTTATTCAATGGAGCCCTAAAGTGAAAAAGAAAGAGCTAAGATCTTGAGGTAGCAAGATTACTAAACTAAACTTATGTTTTATGAAACTTCGTTGTGAATGATGCATGATTTTTGTGATGAATGAAGTGAATGATATGTGTATGAAATGTGACCTTGATTGCTATGGCCATATGCATATATAAAATGTAGTTTGAACATGTCACATGTTATATGCTCATACACTTGTTTTAAGTTGTAATATGCTCATTCACAATGTTTTTGTTTAGTTAGTTTTGCTATTGGGATTTGCATAAATCTCATTATCCCCTAACTAACCATGTAGGTGGAAGCTAAATCAAGGGTAAGGAAAAGTTTATAGATGAATGAAGAAGATGCTCTTGCTTGCATGATTTTTGTATGAATATATGAGTTGCTAAACTCTCCATGAAGTTGATGTGGTTGTAACCCATAAACCTCAACATGAAGTATCATGTAAATATGTGATGATACATGCATAAAAATGGGCTAAAAGTTCTAAGGAATGGTAAAGAAGTGATCATGTATGTTACAGGTGGGTTATTGAAGCAAAAAAAAGTTTTGGTGAATTTTAAGAAAGTTGATTTCCAAAGCTTAAGGGTTCCAAAGGCCCTGAAAAACTGATCGGTTTCACGTGAGAAATAAAAAGAGTAAATAAGCTCCAAATGAGCTAAAACTTTCCAGTCAGAAATTACACATCCTGAGCTTTAAAATTATATAAATTTTGCGAAATTTGGATGTGTATTCCATGAGATATGATTTTTCAAAGTTAAGGGGAAAATCTGGGAAAAACTGGAAGTAACCATTTGAGGTACAAACTTGACGGAATAAACTGATTCAAATGGGCAAGTATTGGAACCAATGATTATTTTTCCCCTATAGATCACTTAATAAGATAAATTTAGAAATTGGAACCACTCCATTTCAATTTTTCTAAAATTAATTATGAGTTTTCAAAGTTGGGCCAGAAATCTGGAAAATGGGCCAGTGAACAGTAACGGTGTTTTTGAAGAAAAAGAAAAATTTTCAAATTCACTAAAAAAGCCAATTTAAGCCATCGAAAGCCCAATAGTGGTTCTAAAGTGATCTAATATGAGCAAATAGGGGAAAATATGAGGTATTACATAAACCAATATCTTACCATGCATGATTAGTTCTTATCATTCTTTAGCATTTTTAGCCCATTTCCATGCATGCCATCACATATTTACTTGCTACCTCATGTGGAGGTTTATGGATTACAAAACTACAACCACTTGTAGGTAAAGCTTATTAATCATCATATTTACACCAAATTTACTCAATCAAGCACATCATCTTCAACCATCAATAACCTTATTCTTACCCTTGCTTGAGCCTCCACCTATATTGGTTAGTGGGGGAGAGTGAGATTTTTGAAAATCTCAATAGCAAAACTAACTAATAAAAAACATTGTGAATGTGCATATTATAACTTTAAACAAGTGTATGAGCATACAATGTGTGACATTTCAAACTACAATTTATAAATGCATATGGCCATAGCATCAAATCACATTTCACACACAAACCATCCACTTCAATCATCACAAAATCATGCATCATTCACAACCAAGTTTCATAAAACATAAATTAGGATTAGTAGTCTTGCTACCTTTAGCTTTGCTTTCCTTTTTACTTGAACTTCAAAGTTCTCTTGGATCCCTTCCAAGTATGCTCTTGATGGTCTCAAATCCCTACAGATCATGGCATAATATTCACATGAACATTCAACCATCAATATGCCATAAAACTTGCAAAAACGTAACAATGCCCCCTTTAACTTTTCAAGAACCCTAAAGGTTCAAAATTTGGTTTTATGGTCCCTTAAGTTCTAAAATCCCTTGCTTAGTTTTACCCTATATAAAACATCATTTTAGAGCCATTGGAAGCATTAGAATCATCAAAATTCCACTCCCTCTATTTCTTTCAAATTTTCAAAAAAAAAACAGAACAAAAGGGAGGGTTTGGATTTTTCAACTTTTCTTTCCACATAGTCATCTATTCTTGCTTCCAAAACATGATTCAAGCATCATATGACTCAAACATCTCTTTCCCCTACAAGACCTCCAATGGGCAGCACCTCCTCCTTTCCTTAGGGTTTCCAAAAATTCCACCAACAACAACCATAACAAGCATAAGCATACATCAAAAGACTTCTTAACACTCAATGAGTGTTTTACAACCTTTGATTTTCTCAAAATCCTTCTCTTTCTCATTTTAGAACTCAAGAAACCTAGCTCTCTATTCTCACAAAAGAGAGGATTCAACAAAACTTTAACCCAATAAGATGGTAGAGAAGGTTGCAACACTTAGGAAAAGTGTAATGGTTTGATGGCTTGGAAACTTTACCTTGTATGTGGAGCTCTCTTCTTCCTCCTTGAGAGCTTGAGAAATAATGAAATTTTTGGAGCTTGGGAGGGGAGAGATCAGCCGGCCAAATGAGAAGGGAAAGAGAGGAAATGGCTAATAAAAAATCCTCACAAAATAATGGATGGTTAGGATTTAAACTTAATGACTAAGTTTTCCTGTTGAAGCTTGAGATTGTGCCACTTGTGAAGCTAATGTGGAGGGTGAAAAATGTGTCATAATTACTCTCAACCACCACATTAATGACTTAGTCGAGCTGACTAGATCCATCACTATCCAGTTACTTAATCCGGTGGCACGCAATTTCATAAAGTACCTTTATACGGGTAATTATCTTTTTACTTTTCCGAAGACTTTCTCTCTCATGTGGCGCCATTTCCTATGCCTTCTTACCTAGGTAGCATCATGTCCTAGCCCAAAACATCTATGGGTTTCCCTCGTAACTCGTCAGGATTACTCGATTTGCGTGCAAACCGTAAAATATGCTTTCGACAGCCAATTTGACTTAAGGGCATGGAAAAATTCTATATTTTTCCCTGATACTCCAGACCTTTTCCATTCCTTCAAATTCTTTCTGGATTTTCTGTAATTAAGTTTCTAAGAAAATACTTTTTCGGGGTTTTCGGGCACTGTTGTTCTCCGTACTTTGAAACTACATTCATCAGATACCGGGTAATAATTTTATTAATTACTTTATGACCCAACTAAATTTTTCTCAATTTGGGTCTCCAGCATTTTAGGACTCCTGCTACCTCAAATAATTACATCTCGATCGTTTAGATCGTCAAAATCCCTTAATTACAAAAATGCCATTACTTGTCTTGCTTTCCTCATAATTACCAAAATGCCACTACCTTTTCAACTTTTGCCATAATTACCAAAATGCCATCACTTTTTCTTGATTCCAACCTTACCCTTGGTTGACTTTGGCATTTTTTTGTCAACTTTGATTTTTTTGGTTGATTTTGACTTTTCGGTCAATTTTGACTTTTGACCAAATTACCAAATTGGCCTTATTATTTGATGTCATTTTATGCCCTGAGTCTTTTTAATCCAAATGACCATTTTACCCTTGTCATTTGTGCCAAATAACCATTTTACCATTTGGTCATTTTTACTTAGAATTCTCAAGACTAGGGACTTAGTCGATCATCCTTTCTTGTTTATAGGCATTTTCCTTTCTATTTTCCTTATATATGGGGCTCAACTCTTTTCGTAATTCATCGGTTTGGCTTTTATTTCTGTTTACAAAATTCGGTATATTACACATAACATCCATATAAACATGCCATCATCAAGTGCAACAAAACTTGCAAAAACGCACAAAACCCCTTTGGGTTTTTCAAGAGTCCTACAAGTTCAAAACTTGGTTTTTATGGCCCTTAAGGCTTCTAAAATCCATCTATTAGCTTTACCCTACACAAAACATCATTTTAAAACCAATGGAACCATCAAAACAGCCAAAATCACAGTTCTTCTAATTTTTTCTTGGCTTGGCCGAAAAAAGCAACAAAAAGGGAAAAAATGGGTTTTCAAACTTTGTTCTTGTAACCATGTGTTTTCTCGCTTCAAAAACCCCTTTTCTTAACATTGATCAACTCAAATATACCTCCCCTTAATCCAAATGAAATTTGGGCAGCACCTCCATATAAATGGAGCTTCCCATAATTTTTACAACAACTCAAACAACCAACAACATAGCTTTTACTACTCAAGAAACAACTTGCAACCATTTACCACCTTTAAAACCTTCTCTATTTTATTTTAAACTCTTGAAATCCTAGCCATCCTCTTCCCAAAAGAGAGGCTTATTCAAGGAACAACTCAAGAGAAAGGTAGTATGAGGTTGCTAGCTTGAGAAAAGATGAAGATTTGAGAGCTTGAATGGTTACCTTGTGTGTGCTAGCTATCTTTTTCTCTTTGGAGGCTTGAAGATGGTGTTTTTAGCTAGAGAGAAGGGAGAGAATTTCAGACCTAAGAGAGAGGGAGGGAGGGAGAGGACGGTTTTGGGAGAGAGGAAATGAAGAGTTTAGTTTAATTAGAATGCTCTTGAAATATTGTGTGGTGTTAATTGAAACTTAGAGGCCAAGTTTGATAACACTTGGAGGAGAGATTGCCACTTGTCCTTGGCCTATTTCTTTCTGAAAAATGTTTTTCAGACTCCCTAGGCTAGTCTGGTTGGGGTAACTGGGCCTCTGCTCGTCCGGTTACTTGATCCGGTGGCACACATTTCCGTAAAGTAACCTTTACTCAAGTAACTATCTTTTTACTTGTCCAGAGGCTTTATTTCCCACATGGCACCATCCCCTAGGCCTCCTTTCTTAGGTGGCATCATGTCCTAGTCCAAAGCATCTCTGGGTTCCCCTCGTAACTCGTCAGGATTCCTCGATTAGCGTGCAACAGCGTAAAATGTGCTTCCGGCGGCCAATTTAACTTAAGGGCATGAAAAAAATTCTATATTTTCCCCTGATACTCCAACCCTTTTCCGTTCCTCAAAATTCTTCCCATATTTTCCGTAATTAATTTTCTAAGAAAATCCTTTTTCGGGGCTTTCGGGCATGTTGACCTCCGCACTTCGAAACTGCATGCACTGGATACTGGGTGATAATTTTATTAATTACTTTATAACCTAGCTAAAATTTTCTCAGTTTGGGTTTCCGGCATTTGAGGACTCCTGCTACCTCGAATAAATATTTCTCAGTCTTTTAGTTCTCTAAAAATCCTTAATTACGAAAATGCCATTACTCTTTATACTTTCCATATATTTACCTAAATGCATTAGGTTCCTTATCTTTCTCATATTTACCAAAATGCCATCACTTTTTCTACTTTTCTTAATTCCAACCTTACCCTTGGTTGACTTTGACATTTTTGGTCAACTTTGACTTTTAGTTGACTTTTAAGCAAATTACCAAAATGTCCTTATTATTTGATGACATTTTGCGTCCTAGGCCTTTTTAGTCAAAATGAACATTTTACCCTTGTCATTTAGGCCAACTGACGATTTTGCCCTTGGGTCATTCTTGGAATTCTCAAGGCTAGGGACTTAGTCGATCATTCTCTTTCTTATTTAGGCATTTTCCTTCCTATTTTCTTTTCTATGGGTCTTAAACCCTTTCATAATTTATTGTTTTGGCCTTTGCTTTTGTTCACGAAATTTGGGATATTACATTGTACATAAGATGAAGGAAGAAAGTGCGCAGCATTGCGAATCCTAAAATGGGAAATTTGGCATATCTGTACTTTTGAGTATGTAAAGAGAAAGAGGAAAGGAGGAAATGTTCACGCATCACATGACAATTAATGAAGGTGATGTTAGCGCTACTTGTCTTGGTCACAATTAATGAAGAAAGAGGAAAGCATGAAGAAACTAATGTTGTGACGAATCAGGCAACTAATGTTATATCAATAAAATGGCTTTGTGTTATGAATATTATTACATGAATATTTATGTCCTCCACTGTTCCCAATTATATTTTTTATACTCTTATTACCTCATGTAATCTCTTATAGTGATATATTTTGATGTAAATTCTTACTATAAATATAAGGCATATCACACTGAATAAGATATCCTCATTCACCTATCTCTTCCCTTCTCATACGCTATATTCTCTCCTTCCATCTGCCTTATCTTCTTCTTCTTCTTCTTCTTCTTCACCTCTTCTCCTCCCCTCCCCCTTCAATTTATAACAGTTTGTATGATTTTACTAAAACTGAAAAGCAAAAAAAAAAAAAAAGAAAAGAAACACACACACACATACACGAAGAAAGAAAAGAAATCGGTAGTATTCATTCTCATTAACGGCTTTCAAAAGGTCTAACTATATAATCTTAAAAAGGAGTGCGCGCGCGCGCGCGTGTGTATTACCTTCTCGCTTCTTCACGTTAGGTTGTAGTTTTTGCGTGTAATGGATTAATTTACTTTATTTGCATTGTTTTGTTTATAGTCTAAGTCCACCGCTAATGACTTTTCTCAAAGACTAACTGAAAATTTTTGTTGTTGTTCACACTCGTTATCGTCAATAATTGGGGAAAAAATTTCAACGATCACGCAAACCAAGACAAATAGCATCTCGAAATCCATAAAAATCATCTCGAAATACTTAAAATTGTCTTGAAATCCGCAAAATCATCTCGAAATCTATAAACTCATTTTTCTCAAACGGATTTTCAAACACACACATCGTCCACTATCCAGGCTTCACATTGGCAAATAAAAGATCTGAAATGATTGCAAACATCAAAAGGCACTTACTTTAATTTATATGCATTGTATTGTTTATAGTCTAGGTCCACCACTAACTAATTTACTCAAGATTAATTGGAAATTTGTGTTGTTTTTCATACCCATTATTTCTTTTCTCCTTTTAATTAACTCTCATTTTATGATCCTAACTATCAATTCAAATTTCATATTTTTTTAAAAATTTATATTGAAAATTTGATTCAATAGTTTAATTATGATCAGATAAAAAAGAGAGTACGAAGAGGGCCAATACAAGGAGGCGTATGTAGTATCTCCATTTAAGTCAGTCAACTCAACTTAATTTAGTGTAGTTTCTAACATGATAAATATTAAAATATTTATATTTTCAACACAGTATCTCTGATTCAGTCAACTCAATTTAAGTCGCGTTGTTCCATTAAATTAAATAAAACAATGAGGGATTTGATGTGATAGTTAACTATAATTTGCCTGGAGTTTGTATTGATGAACGTTTTTCACCAAAAGTTTATGTGAGTTGGGTATACAAGGCTCAACAATTGTAGAGCATACCTATGAGCTTACAGACCGCTTACAAAGATACTTACAGATTGTCCACCAATTGTCCTTACATCGGTAATGAGATTTGAACTCGTAACATTTTCTGTTTTAATTAGTCAATTCATTACCAACAGAATTAGTCTTGTTCGCTCGTATTGATGAACTTGTTGTATACGCTAAATTGATTCTACCACTTGTTTAAAGCCCATATGCATCCCTTTCAAATAATCTAAGAGCGGTCAGTGGGGTTAATGGGTTAAAAACCAACAAATCCAAGTCAATGCAAAAGTAATTACAAACAAGACAAATAATTTGGATGCATTTAATTGACTAATTTTGAAAGATTAAGGAAGCTAACTAAATTACTTAATTATAACATATATTACATTAGCTCTCTAAATTGCTTTATATATTATCATACTATATATCAGTTCACTACTTTCTTAATTTCTGAAAGACTAGTTGGAATTTGTGTTATTGTGTATCAACTTATCGCATGCACGTTATTGTTATCATATCATTTTTTTCCCTATTTTGTTTGAATGGCATTGAATTGTTTCTATGGACAGCTTAACGCTTCCCCTCCAATTTATTGTGCGAGCCACCTTTTGAAAATGAGACACCCTATGTAATATCCGCATTTCCGTGCTTGAATTAAAGGCTAGGCCAATAAATTACGTGATAATCTAAGGCCCATAAATAAGAAAAAATATAGAGGAAAATGCCTAAAGGAAAGAAAGATCTAAGGCTCAAAGTGTCATCAAATAATAAGGACATTTTGGTAATTTGGTCAAAAGTCAACCCAAAAGTCAAAGTTGACCAAAAAGTCAAAGTTGACCAAAAAATGTCAAAAGTCAACCAAGGATAGGGTTGGAATTAAGAAAGAGTAGGAAAAGTTATGGCATTTTGGAAATAATGGCCAAAGTAGAAAAGGTAGTGGCACTTTCGTAAATAAGTGGTAAATAAGGGATTTCGGAG
>JANTPZ010147642.1:2240-20654 GCA_025593235.1 Vachellia pachyceras
GAACCGAGGCTCTGATACCAACTGTCACGGGCTTAGTAATTTACCTGATGAAAGCTCCGTGCGGCCTAGCAAGACTCGTGCAAACCCTCACTTCAGAACTTGCTAGTAAGCCTACAAGTCTAGACTTAGCTCGTGAGAACTAAAGAAAGACTTAGAGAGAACTTGAGAGATGGAAGCTTGGGAGAATGCTTGTATATTGCTCACAATTGCTTGATGAGTTACAAATGAACCCCTTGGGGGTATTTATAGCCTTCCACCTCCTCAACGGACTGTGGAGATTGATTCGATCTAACGGCCATTATCGACCTTCCAGAATTCTCTCCTAAAATATCTAAGATATTTACACATGTGAAAAATGTGTGGAGAATTCTAGAGAAACCTAGAGAAAGCTAGTATGTACAAGTGCTTTCAAGGAGACTCTAGAGAAATCTAAGGTTCTCTAGAGAGTCCGTGACATTTGGTATGGCTTTCTAAGTACGGGCTTCACAAAAGAAAGATGGTTTCACGTACAAAATCATTTAAATCATGCCTATTTATTATTCCACCGCTGAACATATGAAGGCACTACAAGAATGCCTGGTGTTCATCTGAGCTGCCCAACCTCTCCTTAACTTTCTCACGGAAACTAAACGCTTGGTCATACATGCCAAGCATGAAGTCAAATCAAGAGGTTCCAAAACCATACAGTTCAAAATGAACTAACACTCTCTGACGTTAAAACTATATAATGCTTACAAATATTACAATCTCATGAGATGCAAGGCTTCCTTATTTTCAAACTTTAAAAGGTACAATGCGGTGATACAGGTTCAATTCCCTACTCCCACTGCTTCCCGATTTTATTATATCTATTAAAAATCTAAAACAAGTATATAAGGAATAAAAAAATACCATTTAAAACAAGTATCCAAGGAATAAAAAATACTATTTAAAACAAGTATCTAAGGAATAAAAAAGCACTAAGTGAGCGAAGAAGCCATTAGATTGTAAATTACATACCAAAATAAATATATAAAAGATGAGATCTATTTATCTCTCAAGACTTTCTAAAAGAAGAGATCAATATGTGAAAGGAAGAAAAGATCAAATAAGCCATATTAATAATTTCATAACAATCGACCTATATACACCTTCACCTGTGTTTATTGAGATGAATTAATCTAACCAATTGCACTGATTTGGGAAGTGCCTACGGTTTTGCACCCAACTAATGTAATCTACACTTCCTTTCTCTATTTTATTTTCCTCTATGGTGATTACTTCAATAATTGAAGCATATAGAAATATATAAATATCATCTCAACGTCAACACTGACCCACAACACCCGTAATGTTCAATTGACAACATTTTAGTCAAACAAAATTGGAAAAAGAGGTCAGTTACTTATTAACCAAAAATAATTATCTGATTGCAATATACAAAAAATCATGAATCATGTATTCAAGCACTGCAATCCATTCAACATATAGCGTGAAGGCTTACCCTTTAAGGTATCTTTGTTATAAGGAGAGTCAGCAGTTAGCCTAAGAGCTTCAGCCTTCTTGACAGATTTTTTATTTTCAGGAACACATTTTAAGCCCCAGTTATTAGAAGGATCAGCTTCTCTCTCATTCCGGTCATGAACTCTCCTATCCCTACTTTCCTCAACCTGCTTCTTGTGCTCTTTAATCATTGCCTTGCCGACATCCAGCTTAGATGAATGAATGCTGAGATCTTGATCATGAGAAGTAATAAGCTTATCTTGTTGACGATGTTGCTGTAAAGATGGTAGTTCCTAAAGCAATCAGCAAAAAGCTTATAAAATTCATAAGAGAAGGAAAAATCCTAATTCAATTTGCTAAAAGCTTATAAAGTTGCCTTGTCCAGTTGCAATTTCTGCTTAATGATTGTTGTAGAACTCTGCTCGTTAAAACACTGAGCTAAATTTCGACCATATGGTGCATGCTGTACAGGTGTTGTAGAATCATTTGGAAAAAATCTGGTGAACTCCTCAAGTAAGTCAGTATGGTTGCATAAAAGGGAAGAAACCTAAAGGAATAAAATCATTTCCAAAAAATTAGTACATGTCATAGGAGCTGGTTTAAAAGAATTTAGCAATTTTTTTAGCAATTGTTTAGTTGAGCTGACTGCTTTATACTTTCAATGGTTGGATAGTTGTGTGATTACCCTGCAGGTGAGTGATAATAGTTCTACATTGATAGCCAGAGAAAAAACCTACATCTACATTTTACAACATTAAAGTTCTTTCGAACAAGATATTTCATGAAAGGGCACCAAAATTTGCGCATGTTATGAGAGCAGGTATAAAAGAATTTATAGTGATCAATTAAGTGATTGATTGGTGGAGCTAATTGTTTTACCCTTTCGTTAGTAGGCCTGTAAAAGGACTGTTTGATGATTATATAACTGTCTTGGAAGTGAATAAGATAGGCTTTAGGGGATGTTTGGTGAGAATGAAGAGAGCAATCTCTTCCTACCCTCTCTGTAGAATAATTATCATTCCTTTGTATTCATTACTCAACAATGTAAATCCATTTTTCAACTTTTTGAAAGAAGCTATCCAAGGTTCATTTTCCATCCTTAACTTGTGTTTTTGTTTAATCCCATTCCTCTCCATTCTTAGTGCCAAATGAGTCTTCATATCAGTAGCCAAAGAAAGCCTATCTATACAATTTACATCAAGAAAGTTCTCTTGGACTACAATATATTCCTACAAAGAGTGTCTAACAACAGAACATTCACCTCCACGTAGACCTCGGTTATATCCTTGCTCCCTGAGCGGAACATATACAAAATGTCCTTGAATGATATGTATACATGATCATCATTTTGAAACCGTTCCTGTGAGAGCAAAATCTATCAATCAAAAAGATAATAACCAACAATTTTGGTGAAACATCACTCAGACTGAAAAATAAAACTCACTTCTATCTTGTGTACAAAATCCAGAGCTTCTTCATAGTCAACCACTTTCTCTGGGGAAGCTTCATACTCATCAGGCGTTATCTCATAGCTTTTGGGCAAGAAGGCATTGAATCCAGAAACCAAATCGCCATGCCCTTTGAATAGTTCTTTCACCCTTTCTCTCACACTAGCAGTGCCAATACTGCAAAAGAGCAAACATTCTGATACTTATAACGCCTTTTTTTGGGTAATAATACTTATAACTCCTTTTAAGTAAAACATTCATGACAAATTATCAAGGCTGTGTAGAATTTACCTTTTACCCTGAAAATCTCTCAATATCGCCAAGAACATATCATATTTTTCTGTTTGGTTCTGAAAGATTTGTTTCACTGAACTTAAATAGGATTTGGCATGGGTGTTACTCAAATTCTGCAAAGCAGCTCCTGCTTCTCCTCGTATATTACCACCGCCATCTCCGCCTCCTCCATGGTCATGGGAGTGACCATTGCTTCACACAGCATGCAAAGGCATATTCAGATAGAAATAAAGAGTAACTCATTGTTAAACGAGGCATTATGTTTGTATATATGAGAACATGTAACCAAATTTATTAACAAGTGCTGCTAATGGAGGGCTCAAAGCACTTAATTTGAGTAGAAAAGAACTCACGGAAACTTGGACAGAAATTCGTATCAATAATATCATCTCAACTCCCTAAATGCCGGGCATGATCTAATTAATCGTTCAGGTAGCCAAAGCCAAGAACTTGACGAGAAATACTCGCCAAATTATTTTGGTTTAGCGAAGAAAATAAAGATGAACAAACAATTCTCGAAAGAGAGTCAGAATCAGAACTCACGAGTCATGTGTAATCTTCATCTTGGTGTCAAAGAAGTTAGCTAGCGAAACCTGAGAAGGAGGCTAGCGTTACGTGGGAATGGTGCCGACCCCTTTTGAAAATTTATAAATACCTTCATGCGGCTACACCCCCACCCCTTTTCTTATGCGGGGAGTCTTGGAATCAAATCCAAAAACTCATTATTATCTGCGGTAAAATTAAACTTAAAATTATTGCGTATCAATTAATTTTTATATAAAATATATATTTATCATGATTTTATTGACAAATTATACACCTCTTAAATTTTGATTGGAGCATAAGCATATGACAATAAACATGTCAAATATTCTAAATATTTATAATATTTTTATAAGTTTTCACTTTCATTTTTTAATTTATGAGAGAATTTTTTTCTTAATTTACTTAAACCTACTTTTATAATACTATACAAAGATGCTCTATAAGGGTGGAATCCATAACTCGGCAGTTGTGGGAAATGCAAGGGACCAGTTTATAATTAGTAATACACTACCTTCCGACTTTCGTACTTAATATAATACTTAGAAGATGACTAATTTAAAGAAATACAAATAAATAAATAAATAACTTATTTTTTTTGGTCAAAAAATAAATAACTTATTTAATCTCTCAAAATTTATTGCATATTTACAGTTATATATAAAATGCCAAAATAGGCGATCGATGCAACCAGAAAAATACTTTCTTCTTTTCCGGTTAATCCACGTTTGCGGAGTACATATCCTTGAATTACTAAAAGGGAAACTCACATTTAAGCAGCTAAATTCTGTAACATTCAAATGAGAAAATCTTTAGAATTATAATTATTTAGGAAAATCAGAATTACTAATAAGTTTTAGAAACTTATGACCAGATTTTAAAAAAAAAACTTACAAACAATGATAGCTTTGAATAATTTTTTTTTAAATCTGGCAAAGTCTGTTAAATTCTGGTAACGATTTTTATTTTCGTAAATAATTGTAATTCCAAAGATATTTTCCAGTAAAAATTTTAGCTGGGGATCTCAAATGTAATTTTTCCTAAATTTGAAGAACTAATTGGCGGGAAAAAAGTTTGAGGAAAACCCTGAAAAGCGTTTCAACCTATCTCCAATTCTCCTGATCATCTTCAATGCAGGATTGGGGCTCGGCCCTCTCGCCGTTCCATAACGGAAATCAAACAGGGCTTGTGCAGGTAGCGGTGTTGACGGGGTTGGGCGGCGGCGTTCTCTGAAGAGTGACCAGAGAGTGATAGGCTCCGGTGGGTCCTTTAGCCAACAAAGACGAATGAGTCCCTCTCTCCGCCACTTTACCTTTATCCAACACAGCAATTAGATCACAGTTCTGTATAGTGCTCATCCTGTGGGCCACCACCACGCTCGTCCTCCCCACCATCACCCTCTCTAACGCTTCTTGCACCACCTTCTCCGATTGGGTGTCCAGCGCGCTCGTCGCCTCGTCCAATAGCAACACCGTTGGGTTCTTCAGTATCGCCCTGGCGATCGCGATCCTCTGCTTTTGCCCTCCCGATAGCTGCACACCCTTGTCCCCACACGACGTGTCGTATCCATCCTTCAGGCTTCCTATGAAATCATGAGCGTTCGCTGCTCTCGCCGCTTCTATGATCTCCGCTTCGCTCACCTTATCCGACGCTCCATATGCAATATTCTCTCTTATGGTCCCACTGAATAGCGTGGGCTCTTGACTCACCAATGCTATGTATTTCCTCAGTGCTCTGAGTTGGTACGACCTTATGTCTTTGCCGTCGATGGTCACTGTTCCCTTCAGCGGTTCATAGAATCTCTCAATTAACCCTATAATGGTTGATTTGCCGGACCCACTTTGGCCCACCAGAGCTGTTGATTTCCCAGCGTCGATTCTGAGTGAAAATGCTTCGAAGATCATCACGTCGGGCCTAGCTGGGTATGCAAAATGAACATCCCGGAGTTCGATGTAGCCTGTTATCTTCTCCGGCTTGTACCCATCTGGGTCTTGGGGCTCAATTTTGGTGTACTTGTCTAGCACTGCAAAAACTGATCCCACTGAGTCAGCACCCTTGGCGAGGTCCGAGGTCATACTTCCGGCGTCAGCAATAACTCGTCCTGTGCTGACCAAAATCATGAAGGTCTCGAACATTGCTTTGGCAGTGATGTAACCTTGGGAGATCAGCTTGCCACCATACCAAAAGTCTAAAGCCCAGGTACAAGACATAATGCCTTGGGAACATCCCAGGCCTATACCTGCGTACCAGGATTGACGGGCACTCTCTTGGTTCGGGCCTTCTTGGGCCTTCTGGAGCATCTTCAATATGCGATCTTGTGAGGAGAAGGCAGTGACAGTTCGAAGATTTGAAACAGCTTCTGCAGCTAACTTGCCGCTTTCCTCCTGGGCTTTGATGGCTTTGCTAGACATGCTCTTTAGAAGGACCCGCCTTGTGTAGAAGCAAACGATGATAAGAGGCTGAATCGCTATCATAACAAGGGCCAGCCTCCATGCGATGACCAACCCCATTGTGCAGGCTATTGTCACTGCTGAACAAGTTTGTACCAGTAGAGCCATCCTATCCCCCACCAAAGACCTCACCTGTAAATAAAATATGCAATCGTAAGATTACATCTCTTACACATGAATTGCTAGTAATAGTTCAGTATTGGTACTGGAAGATCATGAGAGAGTTAGAAAAACTTACCACATTGGCATCTTTGGCAAGTCGAGAGCAAACAGCACCACTGGAATTTTCGTCCCGATCGAACCATCCGACTTCAAATGTGAGAATCTTGGAGAGCATTCTCTCTCTGACCCTTTTGGTCAGGTACTCTCCCATGTAAGCAAAATAATAGTGCTGGCTTATGTTAATAAGTAAAGAGAAGATGGCCAGCCCCAGAAAGCAGAGAGCATAAGTTCTTGTCTTCTTTTTGATCTCATCGTGGTCCGTCAAGAAATACACAGATATCATAGAACCCATTGCAAATGCATATAATGGCTGA
Organism: Vachellia pachyceras; assembly: GCA_025593235.1. NCBI lineage: Eukaryota > Viridiplantae > Streptophyta > Magnoliopsida > Fabales > Fabaceae > Vachellia > Vachellia pachyceras. The sequence goes on from JANTPZ010147642.1 coordinate 8,994, forward strand.
ACCGCACCGAATAAAACAGCACTTATGCACCCCATGGTTGCTTGCTTCCATTCTGGGAGATTAAGAGCCAACAATCTCCGGAACGAAGGAACCGGGAATTTCTGATCTTCTGTAACGTGATGACCATCTTCTTCATCTGCAACTGAAGCTGGATTCCTTGCCATTGAATTAGCAGAGCTAGAACGACTCACCAGGGAAAGCCTGCGGCTACTGGTGTTATTCATGTCCCGGTTTGATATAGACGACGGGGCAGAGACAGTATCTTCTTGCTGGGTTTTGGATTGTTGTGTCTGTTGAAGACGGACCAAAGAGGTGTAAAGACCATAGTCGTTTTGGATGAGCTCGCCGTGCGAGCCCATCTCCATGATCTTCCCGTCCTGGACGACGGCGATAACGTCGGCGTTTCGAATGGTGGATAAACGGTGGGCAATGATGATTGTGGTGCGACCCACAGCTGCTTTGTCAAGAGCTTCTTGAACAACTCTCTCTGATTCAGAATCTAAAGCACTGGTTGCTTCATCTAGCAGAAGCAGTCTTGGTTTCTTTATTATTGCTCGCGCAATGGCGATCCTCTGCTTTTGCCCCCCCGACATTTGAACTCCTCTTTCGCCAACCTGTATATGTAATTTAATGTTCATCCATCAACTTTAGCCATCCAGAGAGAAGATAGTACCAGTTCTTTTCCAAGTAGGAATGGAAACCATAAACATGATTGCTGTGATGGATTAATTTAGTATATGCTTAAGTGATTTGTATGGTGAAAGGAGACGACTAAACTAACTAATTACTAATCGTTATGAATTGTCTTTGCAAATGCATAAAAAAATGCTTAAATTTTGAAGTCAACCACTGATGTCTTCTTGCAGGATGTACACTGGGATATGAAACGTGTCTGTCCCAAACAGGCTCCATGGTATTTACTGCTATATCAATATAAGATAAGAGCAAGAAAATAATTAACTAATATTTATCATTTTTTCAAATGAATATTTCTAATTTACAAATTAATATATAATCTAATGATATACGTAAATATTTCAAGACATATATTATACTCAAATAGTTTATTTAGTCTTTATGATCTTTTTGAAAAGTCAAACAACTTATATATTAAGGATTGAATGAGTATTTCTAATGTGCATTTCTTTTTCAATGTCAACAATCAGACCATTGTGTTCTCTGAAATGTAAAGTTCGTTGTGAGTATAATAGATATTGCAAGCTTAAAACGTTGCAAAATGTCTAGTTTTTATATTTATCAAGAACTACCTAGCATGGTGGGTCTGTAAAGAGCATTCATGTTATATTGTTAGTGTTTTTTTTTAAGTATGATATAATATATTCGTAAATTTATTTTTGGATTTTTCTGGTATAAGAAAATTTATTAATCAAATTAATTATTTTAAAGTATAATTGTTAGATAAATGAAATGTATAAATTTTATAGGAAAACGACAAGGGTGAAGATGCCGTATGGGATTTTAAAATAACAATGGGGTAGCATTTTGTAAAAAAAAAAAAAAAAAAGGAAGATTCTTTGTCTTTGTGTATGTGGACGACCAAAATTATTAGTGGATAAATGACATGAAATGATATCATTAAGGCAAAGAATATTTCTTTTTTCTCTCCTGTTTGGAGCAAACAGGTGGAAAAGGCACTTTTTGTGTTCATCATCAGCACTCAATTTTATATTAACGGTGTCAGAAACAGGAGAATTTTAAGCTCAATTTAATTAACCCAAATACGAAGATTCCATAATTTGAGTAGAGAGGGAAATTATTGTGTGTACCTGAGTATCGTAGCCAAGAGGCAAGTGTGAAATGAAGTTATGAGCATTAGAAGCTTTGGCAGCTTCAATGACTTCTTCCATGGAAGCATCTTCCTTACCGAAGAGGACGTTCTCTTTGATGGAGGTGGCGAACAGGGCAGGTTCTTGGCTGACCAGACCCATCTGTGACCTCAGCCACTTGAGCTGCATCTTGTGAATGGCCACACCATCAACCCTTATCTCTCCCACAAGCGGGTCATAAAATCTCTGCAAAAGTGATATCACCGTTGATTTCCCCGATCCACTCCCTCCCACTAACGCCATCGTCTTCCCTGCCGGGACCTTCAGGCAGAAATCGTTCAGGATTATGCTCGTTGACCTCGACGGGTACGCGAACTGTACGTGCTCGAATTCCACTTCCCCTGAGACGCTCTCCAGAATCTCTCCACTCATGCTGTCGGAATCAATCTTCGGCACTCTTTTTATCACCTCCATTATTCTCTCCCCTGCTGTGCTCGCATCCGAGAAGTACTTCATGTTCGATAAAGCCGCCCCTAAAGATCTGCTCTCACAAAAAAAAAACATTTAATTTCAGCGTCAAGACCAGAAGTTTGTCAGACACAGATGTTCAACATCCCCTCTTTTTATTCCCAGAAAGAAAACATGATTAGTCAATCATTTTCTCATATCTCATTTTAAGTCAACAATAAAAAAACGGGAACCGTATGACTGTCGAGCTTTTTAATGGCTGATTATTCAAATTAAGTTCTGTTATTGATGAGAGAGGTGAGGGATGGGAAGAATTACATACAGGCCACCGAGGGCAATGGCGGCTCCGACAGCGAAAACGGTACCGCCTTGGGCGCCGTGGTACATGACGAGGGTGCTGCCGTAGTAGGACATGAAGGACCAGATGGCAAAGACGATGCCGTTGCTTCCGATGGCTAAGCCCTTGGCCAAGCCCTGCTTAAGCCCCAGTTTAACAGATCCTTGCAAAGCTTCAGAGAAAGCGGCAATGGTCTTGCTTTCTCCGACGAAGGAATACACAGTTCTTATGGAAGATATTGCCTGCTCCGCCACTGTACCGGCCTGATTATACTCCTTTCTGATCTTCCTCGCCAGTCCCATCAGAGTCCTGCCGTACAGCAAACCAGGGATCACGAGCAGAACCACGAACGGGAACCCCACAATAGCCAGCCTCCATAACATTGCAAAAGCCACCACGTAGCTCCCAACGAACATAAACACGTTCATCAAGAAGTTTGGCAACTACACAATCTCCATGGAAGCCGTCAGAATTCTTAAGAATCAGGAGAATTTATTGATTCCATTCACTTCCTGTGAGTTAGTTAATTACCTTCTCAGCAATAGCATCTTGGATTACAAGGCTGTCGTTGGAGACGCTGGTGACGACCTCCGACGTGCTCGTCACGTGCAGATCAAAGTAAGCTACATCCTGCCTGAGCACCGCCTTCAAATACCTGGCTCTCATTCTCGCAGCCTGTCTTTCCCCGGTTCTAGTCCAGCAATAACCCTCTGAAATGGCCACACACCAGAGAGTCAGTTCTTGGCTATTGGAAGAAACATACATAAGGGGCACAGAGATCCAATACATACAGCCGAAGAGTTCATTATTAACTCACCGAGGAAGCAAGCGACGAAGGAGCCAGCAGCCAAATATAGCAAGGTCACAGCATTCTGCAACCCAAACAAACTGGCTAAGAGACGGAGACTGATATATATATATATATATGTAAAGATGTATGAAGGTGACCTTATTAATTTGACGGGTAAACGCATTCGGATCGAGGGAAGAAGCAGGGCCAACGGCGGAGCCAACATTGTTCATCAAGCGGCTGCTGACGAGGAGGACGAGGGGGGTGGTGAAACCGTCGCCGAGGGAGCCGACGATGCCGAGGAGCATGAGGAACCAATCTAGCAGATCGGCATGCATGAAGATGGATCGAATGGAGCCATTCTTGTTCTTCTTGGGAGCCACGAATGACGCGGCCACACATGGTTCCTGATCCCCATCCATTATTTCTCCCCCCACAAGGACGACTTATAGTTCTTGGGCACAAACCAGGAAGCGTGTGACTAAATATTCACCCAACGCTTCTGCGGTTGGCTTCCTCTCCAGTTTGAAGAGACAAGGCGACCCACGAACAAATATTACGGCCACTCTCGTTATTTATAGGAATCAGTGTGCACTGGCTCCATCAGGGCTTGGCGAAGGTCTGTATCAGTGGGCCACCACAAGACATTGCTACCAGACCTTGTAAGACATGAGATATTTCCCTGACAAAGCTTGATCCACTTTGTAAGCAGCTGTGCCCGGGAAATCTTTCGCGACAGCATAAACAAATTAAAATAAAAAGTATCTTAAAATCTGTAAAAATTGAAATTAGTAAAAAAACATCGTAAAATCTGTAAATTCTTCTTGAATTTCGTAAATTTTTCTCGAAATCCGTAAACTCTTTTCTCCCAACGAACTCTCAAACATACACATTGTCTCACAACATATAAGAACACTCATGAGTTCAAATTCTGTTGTCAACGTGAGAACTTTGTTAAGTAAATGATATGTAATTATCTATGCAACCGTTTTTTTAGTTTAGAGTCATGCTGTAACCCTAAAGATCATTTAGAATCCAACCAATCTAATTTTTTTTTTGTAGAAAGACAAAGATGGTAAACAAACTTCCCTCTTTTTTTATAAAATTATCTAACATGGTCATCAGGTAAGATTTGAAAATTGTTCCATGTAATTAACATGGTCACACGGCTCGAGATAACTAATGCTCCTTTCACTTGAACCAAATTGACCGTATATAAGCTTCTCTCTTATTTTCCTTTTTAGAAGAGATCAAATTGGTTAAAAGTATGTGTGTCCCTACAAATTATATTGATAATAAGAATTGACATATTTTTATCTAAAAAATAACTATATTCAAATTTATAATTTTATTGCCATTGAAATTTTTGAACATTTAACAAATTTTCCCTTGGCAACCTTTGACTGCTTTTTTTAAGATTTGAATACCACTCTGTGTCCGTTTGAGAACGCGGTAGTGAAGTACTTTTACGTAAACTGAAGTAAATATGTAGAGGAGATTATTTTGTTTTGCGGAAAAACATTATTGAACATACTTACGGGGAGTAAATAAACCTTTCTAAACAAGTACTCTATCAACTCTGAACGCAATTTATTTATTTTTAAATTTTGGATTTAATTTATCTGATAATATAAATATATCTTTTTAAAATTTAAAAATGGAATCTTATAAAACTTGTTATCTATTATATTAAACTATATTATTCTTTAGTTATAAATAATATAGTTCATTTCTTATGTGAGTAAAAATAAATGTCTTTTTGTCAGCTTACTTTTTGCTGCAAAAGATAAGAGTTTTTTTTTGTCATCACTTGATTCAATTATGAAAGTGGCCAAAATAACTGAACAAAAGATAAGGCTTGCGAGTGAAATTAAACTTTCAAACTAGTCAGATAAAAATGCATGCATGCCCTAAATTATTAGTTTGCAAAAACCAATAAAAAAACAGACGGAGACGTACTAAATTTAAGGACGACTAAAAAAAGGTAAAATGGCAAATGCATCGATTGGTTTGTAAAAGAAGTTTTATGCATTGTTATTAATTATCAACTTAAAATGCATGGGATATAACATATCAGTATAAAATATATAAATATCTAATAACATGCTTCATTTGTAACTTACAAGTAGGATGACCTGTTTTTTTTAATTTATATTTTATACAGTACTAGGCCTCCTGTCAAACTGGTTAGAACATATTTTCTAAAGTTAGTCATTAGTTAGAATATTGTTACAATAATAAGTTAAAAGAAAAGTGTTCATATTTGGAGTAAAACTGTTATTGGGGCAACTGTTTAGAAGTGAATAGGTTTTGGAATATGGATTTAGGAGAACGATTTTTATGAATTTCAAAACAAAATCTATGAAATGTGAGATTATGTTCAGGAAGTTATTGATTTTAATGAAGTTTGAGACAAAAAGTAAGTAGGAACGAGAAAGAAAAAAAGAGAAAAGAGAAAATTTATTATGAGAAAGAATGTGATTTGACAATAAAATAATTTTTTTATAAAATCTAAGTTTAATTTCAAAACTATATTTTGTTACAAATATAAATTTTAAAAAAATATGAGTACTTAAATAAAACATAAGTTTTAAAGCAAAATATGGGTTTTAAAACATGACCCCAAAGGCAGGAGGAAAGATGTGTCAAAGAATGGAGGAATCTCATTTATCCTTATGTTAATAATGCATAAAGGTCAATACTTTTTGACACAATGATCAATAATAGTGCCTAAATTCTGGGATTCAAGTTATAAATAGGTTAGCTTTAATTTGATTTACCTAACTATTAAAGAGTTTGAATTGCTGCTCATAGAATTGGAATAAAAAAAATAAGAGGTTTCTTTGAATTGATGAAATGGATTGATCCTCCGTACATTCATATCCACTTTGTATATCATTCATTTAAGGGAAAATGAGTCTCAGGTCCCAAGTAAAGGACTTAACCATCAAATTGTGTTAAAGATTCAAAAAATTATTATAAGGTCCCAAGAATGGCTGCTGAGGTTGTTAATAAAAGCTGCTGAGGTTGTTAATGACAACCTCAACAGCCACTCTTGGGACCTTATAATAATTTTTTAAATCTTTGGGACCATTTGATGGTTAAATCCCTTGCTTGGGACCTATAACTCATTTTCCCTTCATTTAAACCTGTTTAATTTTCTTACAAATTTTATTAATTTCACATATTTTCTGGCCCTCTTTCCTCTCATATCTAATATTCTAATTCAGCGAGACTTTTTTTTTTTATGAAATGACCCATAATTTTTACATGGTAATAAAAAATAACTAACTGTTTAATCTCGATGAATCACTTAGACACCCATTTGTACCTATTTATAACTTACAAATCATTTACAACATGTTTTGGCACAGAGTTAAAAAAAAATTGAAATTCATTAAGTTTATCTTAAAATTTAATAACTTTTTAATTGTATACTCATTCAAAACATATCATACCCATAAGAATAAAGTTAGTACAATAATAAATTTAACGATGATTTGTCTAATTCTTCATTACTTGATTGCTTTTGTATCCATATGCGGACCTACCTTAATAGATGATGAGTGGATGGAATTTAACCCTTTTTAGAGTATTAAACGGTAGACCCCTCTTTTGTGCAAAAAAAAAAAAATAATTATATTCTTCTAGTTCTATTTATAGAATAAAAAGAGAAGTTTATTTTAATTTTATTTATAAGTCATTTTATTAAATTTTTTATATAAATGTATATCACTTTACCCTTCATTTATTATTATATTGACTTTGTTTCTCTAATGTATATATTATATATATCAGGGTATATTATATATTAATAGGGAAAAAGTTGAAAAGTTATAAAATTTAACAAAATAGGGAAAAAAAGTAGAAAAGTTATAAAATTTAACAAAGTTAACAAGATTTTTAATGTTTTATTAGTATGTGTGAAACATGTGAAAAGCCATTTATAAACACAGGATCTAGTAATAAATGTAGCCTTCATGTTAAAAAAGGTTTGGATATATGTGGGAGAAGAGAGGGCTTGTATAAAATAATGGCATGCAGCGTACTGTGTGATGCGAGGAGGAAGATATAATTAAGCAGCTACAAGATTTGGCTTAATAATTTCTCAGCAAAATCGTCATTAGTGACGACATTAGCTAGCTATCTTGGTATTAAACTACTCTCGAGATCTTACACTGCAATTTTTTTTTTAACATTACCATCAGTCGCAGAACCGTTTGAATATAATTAAATAGCAAGCAGCTGGGTTTTATATTGATTTCACATATGAATTGCTGAATCTCAAGGCTAAAATTTGATGATAAAGATACGCTTCAACGTCTGAGTCATGACCAAGACAGCCTAAATATTTTGTATTCCAATGTCCTAATAATATAATACTCGTCCGTTTTAGGAATTCAGCATGTTTCTATACTGAATTTTGAATACTGCACTAATAAACGTCATTAAGTACAATTAAAAATATTAATCTTAATTTATTTTAAAAAAGATATGTAAATTTTAAAAAAATACACTTCGTTTAACATATTAGCCAGAATTAACTCATACTTTAATTACTAAATAGCAGTATTATCTTAAATATTATTTTTTCTGAAACATTCAGCAATATCATGAGACATGGAATCTTTCCAAAATATATGCATGTCTTAGAAATCAGAATGAAAGTAATAATGTGCTTGTTTGGAAAAGCTTATTTGCTCAGTACATTCAACAGTGTTTTTCCGTAAAACGAGATAATTTTATCCACATATTTACCTCGACTTATATAAAATTACTTCCCTACCGCGTTCCCAAAACAACACTAAAATCTAGAAATACTGTGGAATGGGTGCTAAACAGTGGGGGAAATAGTGGAATGGTCGGCTAGGTACTAATTCAATCAGTTGAGCGGAGATATATTTTGATGCTTTATTCTTATGAAATTCAAATGCTGAGAGACAGAATATTTTAAACAGTTAATTGGAGGACGATCTAACTATGTATAGGCATTAATTCTCAATAACTTTACAGCCTGCATAAAATTTTACGATTATAGAAGCTATAGAATATTTCCTTCATCCAATTAATTAACACATTAAATTCCTAAAATTTATGCACCAAACTTCAACGTCTAATGGAACCTCTTTTTCGAATGACCATCTAATGGAACCTTACTATGTAAACTATATCGTGTTTGTTAGGGAACTCGTTTTCTCCAACGGTATATGTATAAATCAAAACAAAACAATCTTAAAATTCATAAAATCACCTTGAAAGCTGTAACTTTTTTCTTCAACGGAGCTCCCAAACACACATTATATGTATATGTTTGAAGTTGATATGAATATTTTATAAATCATATATATGTATCAGTAAATTTGATTTTAAAATTAGGAAGACGTCAATCAGTCATATCTTAGTAAAGATTTTAAATAGATGGACGGAGAAATTTTGGTTAAAAACGAGGACTATTAATTTGTGTTGGTATTTCGACATATAATATCCCATTGATTTAACTATAACTTAAATTACGTATTAACTAAAGATTTATCGAAAGGAAAAAAAAAGGGAAAATGATAAAAAAGTCCCAAGTAAGACATTTAATTATAAAATAGTCCCAAACATTTACCTTAAATACAAAATGGTCCCAAACATTTACAAAATTACAAAATAGTCCCAAAGCTGCTGAAGTTGTAAATGGAGGCTGATGAGGTTGTAAATGAAGGGCTACTGAGGTTGTTAAAGGTTATTTGTCATTAGCAACCTCAGCAGCTCATCATTTACAACCTCAGTAGCTTTGAGACCATTTTGTAATTAAGTGTCTTACTTAGGATCTGAGAGTCATTCTAGAAAAATACAAAGATGTGACTGATTGATTTTGAGCGGACCCATATAGCATTCAGTGCCCTTGAGCTGGAAAGGAAAATAGAGAGTCGATTGCTTTTTCTTCCAAATTATGGACCCAATTTGTGAAGAGTGTCTTCTTATCTAACCATAAAGGTAGATATGGTTAAATCCTTTTAGGGAGAGTAGCAAGAGGGACAAATTAAATTAACATGTCTGAGAAGCAAACCACACATCGTTTTCTTTGACCTCAACTTCATTCCCACCAATGAATGTGAGCTCTGCCTATATTCATAATTTACTTTTCATGCAAATAATAAAAAACTTTAAATTTTGTTAATTTTATTTTAAAATTTAAACAACTTTATCATTATTTAATTTATAACAACTTTCAACATGAGGTCTCAAGGGAGCATTCCGTAAGACTGCTTTCAATAGCTGAGGGTATAATTGTAATTGCATATCACATTCATGTTTCACTGAGGTTCCACAAGATGGCCAAATTTATGAAACTTTTTTGATATCATGCTGCTACCATGGGACCCTACTGCTAATTTCCCCCATTACTACATGTATTTATATTTATTATTTTTTTAAAACTAATTTGTCTGACTTATAAACTAATTATATACATAAATAAATATTTTTAAATAGTGTATTTAACTTCCTTAATTTTTCTAACAAAAATAAACTGATAAGTATGTGAGGTCCCTTTTTTAAACATAATTGTCCTTCTACTCTCGGTCTCATATAAAAAAATAAGTAAATATGGGTATTTCTTTTAACTGGAATTCAAAATTCTGTTTTATTACATTATGAGAAACTGATCTATTTTATTATACTCAACCCTATCAATAACTCGTAAGGTGTTGTTGCTGTTTGGAATTGGATATACTTTTTCAATGTCCAAATTCGTTGATTCTCCTCAACATTCTGGTTGCTGTTCATGTGCAGACCAATATTTTCGCTTTCGCACTGAGCATTTAAACTGGTCGGATGCTGCTTTACTGGATGGATTATAATTGTTCGTAATCCGACAAGTTTGAATTAAATAATATAATTAAAAAATATGCATGAAGAATCAAACTATTTTGCATAATATTTATTCATACCCTTATTAGATATGTCAAAGTCATAGCTAATCACGCCAGTAATATCATAGAACTCTTTATTACTGATTACAAATCACCAAAAGGTCAAATATATCAAATTAAATTTTTAACCAAATCAACGCAAGCTTCTACTCTTAATTAAAATTATCAATTAATCATTAGATTATATAACATTAAATAAAACCAGCTATTGCATATCAAATAAAAACACAAAACAGCATAGAATTCCAAGCTATTGATTGTTTAAATAAAAAGGGTTTGATTTTAACGGGTCTCCATTTATTTTGTTAAGAAATACATACATACTCCGAGAGTGTCATGTCATTCATACTCTACATAATGAAAATGTTCTAAGTATTCTCCATAGTAGATCTCATATCCCATAAACCTCTCTAGATTATTTATCTTTTTCCATAATAAATATCTATTACAATGAGTTATGGAAAAAAATAAATAATTATAAGAAATTTATGGGATATAAGACCATAATATGAGATATTTGAAACATTTTCATTGTGTAGAATATAGATAATGTGACACTCGAGATTATGTAAGTATTTCTTTGTCTTGTTATGCTCTTGTTTTTTTAGTCAGTTTTTGCCTTTTTTGCCGCCTTTGCAAGAATAATATTGGAATTTTTTAATGCTTAACCTATTATTTTAGAACTTGCATATTATCTAATATTGTATGAGTGGTCTTCCATACATGAAATAAACCATGCATTGAGAAGGAGTGCTGATGTGGAACGAGAATCAATGATTAAGTGCTCGAGGAGAGTCACCTCGCAATCACCACAACATATACATAGTGCTTGTTTGGCAATTTAGTTCCATTAAGAGTGTACATAAATCAAAATAAAATCATCTCAAAAACCGTAAAAATCATCTCGAAATCCATAAAAATCATCTTGAAATCCGTAAAACTAAAAATTTGTAAACTTCTTTCTCCCAACAGAACTCATTTTTTTTAACGGAGTTCCCAAACACACACATACTTGTATGTGTGTTTTATATGAAACCGTGTGTATGTGGATATACCCCATCATACCCGTAATATAATGGTTTGATTTAAAATATAAATCATTTAGAGATGATTAAACGTCGTTTTCTAATTTTGTCTTTGCAATTAATACTCATTTTTTATCTTATCAATTAATGTTCATTTAATTTGTATTTTTCAATAATTAAGGATGTAAGTGGAAGAACATTTCAATTCATAGAATGAGTTAACTGTCACTTTTTTTATTTCCACAAATCAACTAAAGCAACCTATAATACATACAGATCAGATGGAATCTATGATAAAAATGATGATGAAATTAAAGAACCTATTTAGATCAAA